>UESW01001984.1:0-47651 GCA_900491605.1 Calamus simplicifolius | reverse complement strand
GTAAGAAAACATAAATATTTTAATTACTATTTTAGTTATTTACAAATATTTGTATTAATATCATTTTTTTTATTGTTATAGACTGAGCAGGAGGGCGGAGATCCTGGTGAGTTTCGTCTATTCAGGGCGACACACACCAGGAGGGACGGCTCCTGGGTCGATACGCGATCACGGGAGGTTGCGGTAAGAAATTAGATTTATGTAGTATCTGTTTAATTTCTAAAATTTTATTTCTAGAAATTTATTAACTCATTTATTGTTGATTTCATAATTTCAAGACACGAGTCGAGGAGCTTCGCTCCCAGGCATCGCAGGTCGACTCTACTGATGGGGAGACGCCCGTCGAACTCTCAGCAGAGGAGAGTCGACGTGTGTTTTTGGAGGCTGTTGGTGCCCAGCCACGAGACCGCAGGGTCTATGGTATGGGCACTAGAGCTTCTACATTTTTTCCCCATCAGGCCTCCAGCTCGCGAGTTCCTGCTGATCTTCCTCCGAGCGTTTACAGGAGCTTCGCAGATCTATTGCAGAGGAGCTTCGCCAGGAGGTCGAGCAGGATTTTGAGGATCGTATGCGAGGCCGGGATCAGGAGGTTGCAGACATGCGAGATGAGATGCATTATTTGCGGGATATGGTTAGACGCTTGTCGCAGAGTCTTCAGCCTCCACAGCCTCCACAGCCTGTGATCATTCAGATTCTTGATGTATTTTTTTTTTTTTTTATGTTGTAAAAACTTCAAAATTTTAATATATAAATTATTTTTTGAAATTTATTATTGTTTGGATTGAGTGAAAAATGTTTGTATCAATATTTAGATTTAGCGAAATTGAATTAACCGTTTTAATTTTTAATCATTTAAATATTTTTAAAAAAAAATTTGCGACGCATTAGCGACTGATATTGGATCGCTAATATTTTTAAAATATTATTATTAAATATTGCGACGCAATGACCTGCATCGCAATAATTTAAAAATAAATTTAATAGCGACGCATTAGCGACTAAATTGAGTCGCTATTTTATCTTAAAAATTATTTTAAAATATTGCGACGCAATTACCTTGCGTCGCAATATTTTAAAATAATTTTTATTTGCGACGCATTAGCGACTCAAATTGCGTCGCTATTATAAAAATTATTATTATTAAATATTGCGACGCATCTGGATGAGTCGCAATTTTGCGACGCAATTTAGTGCGTCGCAATATTTAATAATAATTTTTTTTTTAAAAATTTAATTTTTAAATTTAGCGACGCATTTATGCGTCGCAATATTGCGACGCAATGTTCGCGTCGCAGAGAGTCGCAATATTGCGACGCAATTGCGACAAAAGGGTATTGCGACGGACAGTTGAGCGACGCCGTTGCGTCGCTATTGCGTCGCAATATCATGTTTAGCGACGCAATTGCGACGCATTTGAGCATCGCAATATTTAAAATCTCTTGTAGTGTTAAATAGGGCACAATTTTTGTATCTATCTAATGTTTATACCGTATCGATTAGACAATAACTAGTATAAATATGAATATCAAATTTCAACCTATTTTCAAACCTGTTTTAGTTTGTTGCATCCTTCCATCTCATCCCTTGGGGTTACCTAATAACAAACCTATCACACAAACTCTTGCAACCAATTCTTTTCTATTATTATTTGACTTATAAATCTCTTCATTTATCATGTGGACATTGATTTTAGTGTTCTTAGTCATTATTAATACTGACTGCTTAATGCATAATTATTTCATATATAACAAAAAAATTAACTATTAAGATCTATAATTTATCACAATTTTTTATATTATTATTTGTATATAAAAAATAGAGGAAAAAAAGAGAAATCATACCCTGCGTATCACTTGGGCCCATTATTAATAAAGAACATTTTTGTATGAATGCTCAATTCTATAGAATTTTTTTGTTTATATGCATTTCAAATAAAATTTAAAATTTAAAAAAGTATACCATGCAGATTATATATGTTAGTTTTATTCCAAAATGGGATAGTTAACTCCACATATAATTCAAAAAGATCCAGCAGTTCTTCCAACTGCTCCAATTTGATATTGAATAATGACTTATATGTATTAGTGGTTGATCTAACTCTTGGTCAACAATTATCTCGCATATACGTGTACAACAGTTATTCAATCGTACAAGCTGCCAGATTTTTTTAATAAAAAAAAATCTCTACGTGGACCTGCCAGGCTGGATATCCTATCCCTGCCGGTGGAGAAGATCCCCCCCTGTATCCTTCGGAAATCCGGAGTGGCCTGGGATAGCATATCCCCACGTGGAACATATGTGGCTAAATTTTTTATAAAAAATAATATTAATATCAAACACAGCTTTAGCCTTTTAAAGAATAATGATGAACACCTATCACCTATTGAGCATGATCGTTATACATATGTTATTTGTTAAATAGAGAATAAAGAAATATTTAAAAAATTGCATCTAAGTTTTGTTTATAGTTAGTTATTGATGGCATCAAATTTCGACCGAAAGATCTTGAGAATCAATAGAAATAATAAAATGAATGAAAAAATAAAAATTAAAACCGATCTCTTAGTAACCAAATAAGACGCCGAGGCCAATAGAAGATAGAGGATAAGAGGGAACCTTAGATAGGCTTTGGTTTCAATGTCTTAAGTTGTTCGATTGCATGTTAGACTCTAGAGGTAAGATGCAACAACATTGCTCAATCCAGCAAACGATACCTGTCACGCCCCAGACCCTGTATTAGATCTAGGGGTGGCAACCCGCCGCATGCCTGGCATGCAAGGCGATCCGAAATATAACAGTTAATACCAGAGGCGATAATAACTATATATCGTCCAAATTAAATGGTTCTTAATACAAAACATAATCATAGGTTTAGGCTACATGCCCATCATACATAAGTCACTAGGGTTACAACAAAATGTTGGATCTTAGTTTCCTCTGAATGAAGCTCCAACTACCCCAGATCCCATTCTTCAGTTCTGTGGCTCTGAAAAACATTGTAAGATTTATATGAGCTTACACTCAATAAGTAAGCCTACTATTAAATAATCATTTTGTCAAGATATTATTAAACCACATTTTCATGTATAAAACTTCCAATTTCAATTATTCATCATGTTATCAAAACATGTATATCATCAGCTCAAATAATTTTGGAAGCTTAATTACACAATAAATGCTAAAATATGCAATGTAAACAAATCCACTGTATTCATATAATTATCATTTCCTTATGTGTCCCACGGCCCTACAACACCCATCTGGTGTATCACTCTTTAATGTCCCCTAAGAGGAAGGGTCCTGGTACCAGCGTTATGCCATATATCATAACCAATCACAACACATCCTCTAGATGTGTGTGTGTTATGCAATATATCAATCACATCACATCCTCTAGATGTGTGTCCTCCACATATCTCCCCCTGTGGAGGTGGGTCCCGTATCTCTCAGCATTTCACATCATATGAGAACCGCGGCGACACATATCATCATCATATTTGCATGTAGTACATCATGCATCATCATGAGCATAAGCTCCTCATATCATATATACAGTGATTTGTACATTCATAGCATAAAATACATCAATAATACCAGTATATTTTTGCAAAGCCAGAATAATCACATCATTCAATTTTTGCACATTTATAATCCATTACTTTGCAAAATATCAGTAATCACATATGTTATAGCAGATTCCCAATTGTATAACAAAATTCCATTTTGTCGCATTTTTTCCAAATAATGTAATATATCCATAATTTTCATATTTAAAGAAATCATGAAAATTATAATAAATGGCTTACTTACCTCCTGGCGCTAATCCAAAGATGTAATTCGGCTATTTAAGCACCTGGGTACCTACAGCATCAATTTCTCAATTTTTAGTCCCCAAAAGTAGCACATCAAAATAGCTTTTAGCTCTACCCAATTTTAATCCTGGGGCCAGCTTGGGGCTTGAATATCTCCCACTACATAAGCCCAAATGGAAAAATAAAAATACCCTCAGAAACTAGAATCAACACTGATCCGGGGCATACTTTTATTTTTCCATTTTTGGCCCAAAATAGTGTTCAAATCGCGGCCCGAAAATTGCTCGCGAAACGGCCCAATAGGGCCCAAAATGGGGAACGGCCCGAACCGGCCCGCTCCCCCTAAACCCCGCTTCCCCTGTTTCGATCGAAACAGGGGAAGGATTGTGCCGGCGGCCAGGGCCGCCGCCGGCCACTTCCCGGAGGGGCCCGGCCACCGCCGACCGGCCCGGAGCCGGCCGCCGTCGTGGCCGAGCTCCTCCCCCTCACTCTCTTCCTCTATTTCTCTCTCTCGCTTCCGTTGCCCGCCGCGGCTTCTACCCGTGCCGGTGGCACGGCCGGCCACCATGGCCGGCCGGACCTCCACCGGACGCTGCCCCGGCGCCGGTGGAGGCCGCCGACAGCAGCCCAGGCCCGGCGAGCCGGCGGGCACTCCGCCGGGCCCGAACCAAGCCGCGGAGCGGCTTGGCTCCAAAAGAAGGGAGGGCCGCCCGGCGGCCCTCCAATGCCTTCTCCGGCCGCCTCGAGCGGCCGGCCACCTCCCTCCCCGCTCCTCCGGCCGCCTCGAGCGGCCGGGCACGGTAACGGGAGAATTTCCTCCCGTTCACCCGCTCTCTGTCTCCCAGCCACAGGAAAAATCGTGGAAGAAAAAAAAACGGGGGATTACCTATGGATTGATGGCGATAGATGGAGGAAGAGGCTCCCCTCTTCCTCCCTATTTATACTGGCAAGGGGAGGACCAATCCTCCCCTGCCGCTCGTGTGAAGAGGGGTGCCAACGCGCCCCTCTTCCTTGACCGATGGGCGCCGCCCACGCAATGCACGCGGGTGGCGCCGCAGAAGATACAGGGCTCACATTCTCCCCTCCTTATAAAAATTTCGGCCTCGAAATTGGTGTACAACATATAACATTTAGAATTCAAAGCTTTGATCATAAGAAACATTATTTAAGATACAAATAGGTATGGATATTTCTTTTTCACTTCCTCCTCCAGCTCCCAAGTAGCCTCCCTCTCAGAATGGTTACTCCACTGAACCTTGACATAGGGAATGCTACGCCGTCTTAAGACTTGGTCCTTGCGGTCCACAATACGCACAGGATGCTCTTCATATGTCAGATCATTCCTTAACTGCATGGGCTCAAACTGTATCACATGGCTGGGGTCAGAAACGTACTTTCTCAACATAGATACATGAAATACATTGTGTACCCCAGAGAGTACTGGAGGTAATGCCAGGCTATAAGCCACCTCCCCTACTTTACTCAGAATCTCAAATGGCCCAATGTATCGTGGACTTAATTTACCTTTAATCCCAAATCTCATCACATTTTTGGTTGGTGATATCTTCAGAAAGACATGGTCTCCAACCTGAAATTCTAGCTCTCTTCTTCTCACATCTGCATAGCTCTTCTGTCGGCTCTGAGCTGTACGGAGTCGTTCCTTAATCAACTGCACTTTCTCTACTGTCTGCCGAATCAGTTCAGGGCCCAACAATCTTCTCTCTCCTACATCATCCCAACATAAGGGGGATCTGCATTTTCTACCATACAAGGCCTCAAATGGAGCCATCTGGATACTGGCTTGGTAACTATTATTGTAAGCAAATTCCACTAAAGATAAGTGGTTGTCCCAAGCACCACCCAAGTCCATCACACAGGCTCGCAACATGTCCTCTAGGGTCTGTATGGTCCTCTCAGACTGCCCATCTGTCTGAGGATGAAAGGCTGTGCTGAAGTTCAATTTGGTCCCCAGAGCCCTATGAAGACTCTTCCAGAATTGGGACACAAACCTAGTATCCCGATCTGATACAATAGATACGGGGACACCATGAAGCTTCACAATTTGTTCAATATACATGAGGGCTAATCTCTCTCTAGAAATCCCAACTCTGAATGGCAGGAAATGAGCTGACTTCGTCAATCTGTCTACAATGACCCACACCGCATCATTATTCCTAGGGGTCTTAGGCAGACCAGTCACGAAGTCCATAGTGATCTTCTCCCATTTCCATTGTGGAATCATCAGAGATTGAAGGGGTCCCGCAGGCCTTTGATGTTCAGCCTTCACTTGCTGACATACTAAACATTTGGCCACATACTGAGCGATCTCTCTTTTCATTCCCTTCCACCAAAAATTTTCTTTTAGGTCTCTGTACATCTTGGTGCCTCCTGGGTGCACTGTATAGGGAGAGTAGTGGGCCTCCCTCAGAATTTCTGCTATTAGTTCCACCGCATTTGGCACACAGAGCCTGCCATCAAATCTCAGGGATCCATCCTCCATTATAGCAAATTCATTTTGAACCCCTGACTTCACAGCTTCTTTAATCTTTTGCAGGTCCAAGTCTTCTTTCTGGGAGGACTTGATCTTGTCTATTAGAGTGGGTTGGAGTACAAGTGCTGCCACAAGTCCATCGGACCGCTGTACTCGCAATCCAACCTCCAACTTCTCAAGGTCCCTCCAGATGTGAGGTTGAGAAGTGATCATAGAAGCTAACTCTGAGGAGGACTTCCTACTCAAGGCATCAGCTACCACATTGGCCTTCCCTGGATGATAGTGCAGGTTCAGGTCATAATCTTTTAGTAGCTCCATCCACCTCCTCTGTCTCAAATTTAACTCCTTCTGAGTGAAGATGTATTTCAGACTTTTGTGGTCTGTATACACATCACATGTCTCTCCATACAGATAATGCCGCCAAATCTTCAAGGCAAAAATCACAGCGGCCAACTCCAGGTCATGGGTAGGATAGTTTTGCTCGTATGGCTTTAACTGTCTGGAGGCATAAGCTATCACCTTCTCATTCTGCATCAAAACACATCCCAATCCCTTCCGAGAAGCATCCGTGTATAGAGTGAATCCTCCAGATCCTGACGGAAGGGTAAGGACGGGGGCTGACACTAGGCGTTGTTTCAGCTCCTGGAAACTTCTCTCACACTCCTCAGTCCAGTCAAACTTCGCTTGCTTTTGGGTCAAGCGAGTCAGGGGTAGAGCAATGCGAGAAAAGCCCTCCACGAATCTGCGATAATATCCCGCCAGCCCAACGAAGCTTCTGACTTCAGATACATTGGAAGGTCGACTCCAATTTACGACCGCCTCAATCTTCTTTGGGTCCACAGTTATACCATTTTTAGATATTACGTGCCCCAAGAATGATACTTGGCTCAACCAGAAGTCACATTTCTGCAACTTGGCATAAAGCTTTTTCTCTCGAAGGGTTTGCAGAACAATCCTCAGGTGGTCCATATGTTCCTCCTGACTTTTTGAATACACCAGGATGTCATCAATGAACACCACCACAAACTGGTCTAAGTATGGCTTAAAGATTCTGTTCATCAAGTCCATGAATGCTGCCGGGGCATTAGTTAACCCAAACGGCATCACCAAGAACTCGTAGTGGCCATACCTAGTCCTGAATGCTGTCTTAGGCACATCTCCAGCCTGAACCTTGAGTTGATGATATCCTGACCGAAGGTCAATCTTCGAGAATACCCGAGCTCCTTGGAGTTGATCGAACAGATCATCAATCCTCGGCAAGGGATACTTGTTCCGCACTGTTACCTTATTGATTTCTCGGTAATCAATGCAGAGCCGAAGACTCCCATCCTTCTTTTTGACAAATAATACTGGAGCACCCCAAGGAGAGACACTCGGTCTGATAAATCCCCGGTCTAGGAGCTCCTGTAATTGGTTCTTCAACTCTTTTAGTTCAGCTGGGGCCATACGATAAGGGGCCTTGGATATAGGTCCAGTGCCAGGGACCAAATCAATGGTGAACTCCACTTCCCGGTCTAGAGGCAATTCGGTCAAATCATCCGGGAAGACGTCAGGAAACTCCATAGCCACTGGAATATCCTCCAATTTCACCTCTTCCTGCTGAAGGTCCTTGACCACAGCAAGAAACCCTTGGCCACCCTTCATCAAGTATTTGGCAGCCCGTAGTGCTGATACAAACACTGAAGCCAGGTGTTCCTGGCTTCCAGTAAAACTGAATTCAGGCTGATTAGGGATTTTGAAGATCACCATTTTCCTGAAACAGTCTACCGAAGCATGATAGGAGGCCAACCAGTCCATCCCAAGGATAACATCAAAGGACTTTAGTGGAAGGACGATTAGATCAGCCTCCAGCCTCTTGTCGTCCACGTTGATCTGGCAGGATCTGCATACAGACTCCACCCTCATAACATCTCCATTTGGGAATGCAATGAGCAACTCTTGCTCTAGGGGAACGGGTGTCAATGATGCATTATTGGCAAGATAAACATCAGATATAAACGAATGTGTGGCACCCGGATCTACTAAAGTCTGAGCATAAGTGTTGCCTACTTTAATTGTCCCTGATCACAAAGTTTAGTTGTCTTAGATGTCATACAGCGGATCCTATTTATCCTTTATGATTAATGCATTATATCGCATATGAACCAAATAATCTTAAAGGGGTACATAGGTAATAGGTATACCTGCCACAACGGAGTTAGAAGCGGCAGCATCCTGTTGGGTGAGGGTGAAGACCCTTCCCTGGGTCCTCGGCTGCTGCGGCTGGTTCATCCCAAGATTTGGAGAAGACAGCTGCTCCCTCCGAAGGGGACAAGTGGCCATCTTGTGATCCACTTTCCCACATATGTAGCAAGCACCTCTCGGCCCACGGCACTGCCTGCCCGGGTGGAAGTTCCCGCAGTGAGGGCAACGGGTCTCCTTACCCTTCGGTCCTGAGGGGGGCTGATATGTATCTTTCTTCTTAGCCTGTCCCGAAGACTGGCCCGAAGGAGACCCCTTCCTCTTCCTCTTTAGCTCCCACTCCTTCTGGTTCCTATTCATGTCTCTTTCGATCACCAGGGCTTTACTCACCACGGTACTATATGTGGAGAGTTCAAATGCATTGACTGCTTGCCTCAGTTTGGGTCGCAGTCCTTCAGTAAACCTGGTGATCTTGGCTCTCTCAGTGGTCACTATTTCCGGAGCAAACCGAGCTAGCCTAGTGAACTCGGCTTCGTACTGGGCCACAGAGAGATTCTTCTGTTCCAGCTCCAGAAACTCAGACTCCATCTGTCTTTGCACACTACTAGGAAAGTATTTGTTGAAAAAGGCCTCCTTGAACTCCCTCCAGGAAACAGCTTGTCCACCCAATCGCTGCTCCATATGCAACCACCAATCATATGCCTCCCCTTGAAGGAGATAGGTGGCAAATCTAATCCGCTCCTCCTCATGGCTACCATGGGCCATGAAGGCCTTCTCCATCTCCCTCATCCATCCCTCAGCATCAGCGGGATTGGTGGATCCAGAGAAGGGAGCAGGGGCTAAGCTCTTAAACTCAGCAAAGCTACGACCCCCTCCTTGCCAGGGTTGCGGCGGAGCGGGCTGGACTGGTGGTTCAGGTCCGACTCGCGGGTTTTGCTGAGTAGGAGGGCCGGGCTGAGCAGGCACCACTTGTTGGATTTGCTGCTGCATAGCCTGCATCATTTCCACAAGGGCCTGAAGTATCTCAGTCTGGCGCTGTTGTTGGCCATTCCCAGCCGCATTGATGGAACCAGAGCCTCCAGAAGTTTGCTGGCCTCCCTGCTGGCCAGAGTCACCAGCCTGGGAACCTCCAACTTGTCGCATACTTCTGGTGTGACGAGGCATGACTATTCCCTGTCAAGTTTGGTTCCAATCAATATCTTTACAAATCCTTAAGTTTTCAAAATATATTTATTAGAAAAATTTTATATCTTATTAGAGTTGTTACCCTCCCAGTGTCATCCTACTGTTTTGTTTAGTGTCATCTTATGTTTGTCCCTAAGGTCAAACCTAAGCTCTGATACCACATTAGCTGTCACGCCCCAGACCCTGTATTGGATCTAGGGGTGGCAACCCGCCGCATGCCTGGCATGCAAGGCGATCCGAAATATAACAGTTAATACCAGAGGCGATAATAACTATATATCGTCCAAATTAAATGGTTCTTAATACAAAACATAATCATAGGTTTAGGCTACATGCCCATCATACATAAGTCACTAGGGTTACAACAAAATGTTGGATCTTAGTTTCCTCTGAATGAAGCTCCAACTACCCCAGATCCCATTCTTCAGTTCTGTGGCTCTGAAAAACATTGTAAGATTTATATGAGCTTACACTCAATAAGTAAGCCTACTATTAAATAATCATTTTGTCAAGATATTATTAAACCACATTTTCATGTATAAAACTTCCAATTTCAAATATATTCATCATGTTATCAAAACATGTATATCATCAGCTCAAATAATTTTGGAAGCTTAATTACACAATAAATGCTAAAATATGCAATGTAAACAAATCCACTGTATTCATATAATTATCATTTCCTTATGTGTCCCACGGCCCTACAACACCCATCTGGTGTATCACTCTTTAATGTCCCCTAAGAGGAAGGGTCCTGGTACCAGCGTTATGCCATATATCATAACCAATCACAACACATCCTCTAGATGTGTGTGTGTTATGCAATATATCAATCACATCACATCCTCTAGATGTGTGTCCTCCACATATCTCCCCCTGTGGAGGTGGGTCCCGTATCTCTCAGCATTTCACATCATATGAGAACCGCGGCGACACATATCATCATCATATTTGCATGTAGTACATCATGCATCATCATGAGCATAAGCTCCTCATATCATATATACAGTGATTTGTACATTCATAGCATAAAATACATCAATAATACCAGTATATTTTTGCAAAGCCAGAATAATCACATCATTCAATTTTTGCACATTTATAATCCATTACTTTGCAAAATATCAGTAATCACATATGTTATAGCAGATTCCCAATTGTATAACAAAATTCCATTTTGTCGCATTTTTTCAAATAATGTAATATATCCATAATTTTCATATTTAAAGAAATCATGAAAATTATAATAAATGGCTTACTTACCTCCTGGCGCTAATCCAAAGATGTAATTCGGCTATTTAAGCACCTGGGTACCTACAGCATCAATTTCTCAATTTTTAGTCCCCAAAAGTAGCACATCAAAATAGCTTTTAGCTCTACCCAATTTTAATCCTGGGGCCAGCTTGGGGCTTGAATATCTCCCACTACATAAGCCCAAATGGAAAAATAAAAATACCCTCAGAAACTAGAATCAACACTGATCCGGGGCATACTTTTATTTTTCCATTTTTGGCCCAAAATAGTGTTCAAATCGCGGCCCGAAAATTGCTCGCGAAACGGCCCAATAGGGCCCAAAATGGGGGAACGGCCCGAACCGGCCCGCTCCCCCTAAACCCCGCTTCCCCTGTTTCGATCGAAACAGGGGAAGGATTGTGCCGGCGGCCAGGGCCGCCGCCGGCCACTTCCCGGAGGGGCCCGGCCACCGCCGACCGGCCCGGAGCCGGCCGCCGTCGTGGCCGAGCTCCTCCCCCTCACTCTCTTCCTCTATTTCTCTCTCTCGCTTCCGTTGCCCGCCGCGGCTTCTACCCGTGCCGGTGGCACGGCCGGCCACCATGGCCGGCCGGACCTCCACCGGACGCTGCCCCGGCGCCGGTGGAGGCCGCCGACAGCAGCCCAGGCCCGGCGAGCCGGCGGGCACTCCGCCGGGCCCGAACCAAGCCGCGGAGCGGCTTGGCTCCAAAAGAAGGGAGGGCCGCCCGGCGGCCCTCCAATGCCTTCTCCGGCCGCCTCGAGCGGCCGGCCACCTCCCCTCCCCGCTCCTCCGGCCGCCTCGAGCGGCCGGGCACGGTAACGGGAGAATTTCCTCCCGTTCACCCGCTCTCTGTCTCCCAGCCACAGGAAAAATCGTGGAAGAAAAAAAAACGGGGGATTACCTATGGATTGATGGCGATAGATGGAGGAAGAGGCTCCCCTCTTCCTCCCTATTTATACTGGCAAGGGGAGGACCAATCCTCCCCTGCCGCTCGTGTGAAGAGGGGTGCCAACGCGCCCCTCTTCCTTGACCGATGGGCGCCGCCCACGCAATGCACGCGGGTGGCGCCGCAGAAGATACAGGGCTCACAATACCTTTGGGATGCGCATTGGTTTGCTCTATCCAATTCAATTTAATTCTTTCAATTACAATAAGATATTAATAATTTTGATTATTTTTGCATTATACTAAAAATATATTATATTTTATATGATATATATATATATATAAAAAATTATGAATATAATAATAATTAAGTTTTATATTTATATTTTGAGAGATTAGTTAAGAAGCTATTAAATCTATTAAATCAAATTTTAATCAGATAAGTCAACATGGCAAACAGTTCCCAAGCTCAGATGTTCTTCACACTAAACAGATTAACATGATATCATTAAACAATCAATCAATTAATTAATTATCTTCCGGGGGTTGGAAGCGAATGGGACGGGGATCTCCCAATCGGAATCGGCAGAGGTGTTCTCCACCTTGCATCCTGCCCTGGCTTCTCAAATTAGCTCGGATCACTATGGATATTCTTCCATCAATATATTTAATCACAGTATCTAAGTAGATACGATGACGAAATAATATTAAAGTGGGACATCGATGGGTTTTCAAAATGATGAAGAAGGCCCCTTTGAGTTTCCCAATGTCAGTAACCCAGTCAAGCCGTGGACGCTGGCCCTTCACCTCTCCAAGCGGCCATTTATGACTCATATCTCGGGCCGCCCTGCCCTGCCCTGTCCCAGCTCGCCTGGGATATCATCTGCGGGAATCTGGATGGCAAATCCTAAGTGAGTCCTCTCCGGAGATCGAGAGGAAAGTCTGTGGGCGTGGAATCAATCAGGTGCCATCCCCTCTGGTCTCGATTCTCGGGCTTTCTCCTCGGATTCTTTGCTGATTCCATGGATTTTCTCTTGCCTTTATTCCCTCTCCGTTTTTTTTATTCTCACCGTGATGGATAAGAACATTACTTAAGAATAGAAAAAATATTATTTATAAATAAATATATAAAATAAAATTTATTTTTTAATTATTTTTAAAAAGTTGATCATATCGAATGTAAACAAAATAAATTCATAGAATAATTATTTTTTTATTTTTATTTGAAATGATAACCAGTTATTTTTATATTTTTTAAAGAATAAATTGAGAGAATAACTCATAGTTAACCATGGGTTATCTCTCTGATTAACTTTATTTTTAGTTATTCTTTATAATTATGACTTTAAAAATAAAAGAAGAACAAGGGATTTTTTTTTTTTATTTCAAACACTATCTTAAACTTAAAGTCATGGAATAGCAGAAAAAAAAAGTACCACTGGGTCTTCGTTCTTCGTCAGCAAGGACTCTATATATATTTATCTTTGGCTATTATTCTGAATAAAGGGTGGGATAACATTCTTCGGTGGCAACGAGGGAAATGGGTGCTAAGGGCAAAGAAGCCAAAAGGAAGCTCTAGGTTTTAGCAGTTGATGATAGCTTCGTCGATTAGGTAGTGATAGTCGCGCTTCTTAAGAACTCTAAATACAAAGATACTTTTGATCTTTGTTTCGTGTGTTCGGATGCTTTATTTTTTTAAATTATTGCAAAGAAATTTTAATATATATTTTTAAGCAAGGTTTACGAAATTAATGAAAGAAATTTGAATTCTAAAGTGACGATTGTGGAGAGTGGTAAGAGAGAATTGAAGCTCTTAAGGCTTGGTATGTGTATTATTTCATCATTCAAGGAAAAGATTAGTTTTAAGCTCGATATATTAATTATAATATTATTATTAGAATTGATTTTTAATGCATCTTATTTTTTATGACAGAAGCCAAATATTAATACGACAATAACCGATCACTAGATGCCAGACACAACATGTTACGATCTTCTTTAAAAAAAATTTAAGGTTAGATTTTTTTTTAATTTTTTTTTAAAAAATGGTGAAAATATTATTTGAGGCTTTGTTCGTTTGATATTTATATTTTTACCTAAGAACTTTGCGATAATAAGAATCGCCTACGCGGAAGAAAATCCCGGTGGTCATCATGTCATCTCACAACGTTCCCCCAAAGGATCAACAGGTATATATTTAAAGCATATAAGGGTAGTTATATCTTTTTGCATTGTTTTATTTTTTAAATTATTTTCTTATATTTTAAATTTTTGAGTCCAGATTCCTAGAAGAAAGAGCGAGGATTTTTTTTTTTTTTTTGCTCAAACCTGTCCTTACTGTTCCATCAATGCAGGCCTTCGCCCTGGATGGATAAATGGATAAATGGGTGGATAATTTTTTTTTTTTTTTTGGGTTTTTATCGTTCCTCTAGTCAGAAATCCTTCAGATGTGTACTGACACGCAAACGTAGAAAGGCTGCATGTTCTCTTTGTTTTTATTAAATTATTTATATTGTTGGAAATTTCATCCTCGTAAGAGCATGCATATACCTTTCTCCCTTCTCGTTGGGATAAGGAAGATATGCTTCAAAAAGTCAAAGTAAGTACATTTATCTATATTTACGTAAATCTCCGTACAAATCATGATGCGAGATTCCCAATTCCGACAAGATCCGTTCCCTTCCCGAATAGATCTTGCTTTATGATAAAATTTTAACCTATCCAACTCCAGCCGTACGACCCCAGTCAACTTTGCAATATTTTTTAAAACCTCAGTATCCTCTTTTCCAAAAAAAAAAAAAAAAAAAAAAAAAAAAAAAGAAGAGAGGATGGTTTTCCGAGCGCATCTTAATTGTGATGCCGGTTTTAAGCTTGATTTGTCACATATTTCATTATGATTTGAAGAGAAAGGGAAGGAGATCCATGCTGTTGTTATCCAAGCCACAGTATATGGAATACACTGTCTCAGATTTATAATTCTAGAATCCAACGAAATCCAAACCCAATAAGATGGGTATGATTGATGGAACACGGATCCTTAGGAGTACCCCCAATAAAATTTTATCCCACATGTAGCTGATAAGAAGAATAATTTATTCAACCAAAATAGTTATTTTTATTTTTATGCCATCTGATTGCTACTCTATTTTTTTAATTTTCAGTAATAATTATTTTGTAAAATATAAGTATACTCTTCCGTTTATTATCACATCCTACCAAGCTGATATAGGATATTTTTTATTATATTATATTCTTTATTTTAGCTTATTTTTTTATTCTATTATATTCTATCCTATCCTATCCTATGTGCTAAACATAGTCTATTTGGTAGTGTTCGATAGAAAAATAATTATTTCTAGATAAATATATATGATAGAATTTATTCATGAGATAATTGAAGAAATAATTAGTTTTTTTATAACAATTTTTTTAATAACAGTTTTGCCCTTAAAGGATAGTTGTAAAGAATAATCAGCTATTCTTTTAATCTCTAGAATAAGTTCAGAGAATAATCCATGGTTAAACATAAATTATTTCCTTTGATTAACTTTATTTCTAGCTATCATGGATATTCTTCCTATTTTTTATTTTAAACATAGTCTTATTATTATATATGTCTAAGATGATCGTTGTATAGATATAGATAACTTCATTTAGGAAACAATGAAAAATTATTAGTGCCTATATAAACATAAATTATTGATGAATAATAGTCATTCATACTCAAATAACAATAAAGTTCACGTAAAATATGTAAAGTTTAGTGTCTATTATTTTATGGTTACGATATTTATAAGCCAATGATGCTTTGCTCAAATTCAAGCCACTTAATGCTAATAATGTTCTTAGACTTATTATTATTTACGGTGTCAACTGCTTCAGCTCCGCATCATCATGCAAAACAAAGGAAGCATGATAGAATTTGCTTTGCATGATATGATACATGAGCTGGACCATTTAGCTCCAAGAATTTGGCATCAAGGCAATTTAGCATGAGCAGCGAAAAGCCTCGCTTAACCTGGGAGATTATTGAGACCACCGAGAAATTCCACCCATTCATTCAAAGGGCGTGCGACACACGTTGCGTGACTGCGAATTTCTGCTCGCTCGCACTTTACATGAGAACTCAAAAGATTTTCCATCCACCAGGTTCAATTCATTTGTCATGGTTTCTTATTGCCGATTTGATATGCAAATCTATCGAGATCTTCCGTAGAGGAAGCGCTGGCAACGTTAGGCCCATCCATGGGACCCCCAGCTCAACAGCGCCGTGACGTTTGTGGAGATATTGGACCATGCGACACTATGGGGCCGAGTCTCTGATGTAGATTTTGGCTTGACCCACCAAGTATATTTCAATTGAAATTGTATGGAGAAGAAAAATGATTGATGTTGCCCCCGAGATTTGTCCTTTGATTCGGGCATGATCGATCTCCTGATCGGACTTTCTCCTGGGCAAACCTGCACAGAAGTCCTCATGCGAGAGGCGTTGGGGGTGGCCCTCCGCGGAAGACCCTCCGACGCTCAAGATAGTGGGGATCGGCGATCAACAGAAATGAGAAGAATGATCTCTCTAGGGAGTCCCTCTAGGGGTGGCCAATCGGGGGCTCGTGCGGAGCGCCGACGGCGGAGAAGGAGAAGGGTGAGCAGTAAAAGAGAGAGAGAATGAGAGTGAGCCAGGAGTTGTGTACGGGGCTTGTGCGCACGTACCTGAGAGAATCTGGGAGTGTCATATTTATAGGCGATCACCTGAATCTTGAGCGCCTTCTGGAAGGTTCGAAGGTTGTTGGGATACGGAGATGATTCGAATCAAGTTGTTGTGAGGCCGGTGGGATCCGTATCTTGTCCGTTGAAGGATCGACGGCTGGGAGAGCTCTCTGATGGCCTGAGATCCGATGACTATGTAGGTCCTAGGCCGTTATTGCAGATCCTAGACCACTCCTCGATATGATTCTTTGTTTGGGATTCTGTTACACTAGACCTGGGCTCTCCCGCGTCAGGTTCCGCGGAGGTGCATGCCGAGCCATGGATTGCTCGGGGGTTGCTCGGGGGCCGAGCTATGAGTTGCTCGGGAAAACCGAGCTATGGGTTGCTCGGGGAAGCTGAGCTATGGGTTGCTCGGAAAAATCGAGCTATGAATGGCCCGGGAAGCCGAGCTATGAGTTGCTCGGGGAAACCGAGCTATGGGTTGCTCGGGGAGCCGAGCTATGAATGGCCCGGGGAAGCCGAGCTATGGTTGCTCGGGGAAGCCGAGCTATGAGTTGCTCAGGGGAGCCGAGCTATGAATGGCCCGGGGAAGCCGAGCTATGAGTCGCTTGGGGAAACCGAGCTATGGGTGGCTCGGGGGAGCCGAGCTATGAATGGCCCGGGGAAACCGAGCTATAGGTTGCTCGGAGAAGCCGAGCTATGGGTTGTTCGGAGGAACCGAGCTATGGATTACCGGGAAACCGAGCTATGAGTTGCTCGGGAAAGCCGAGCTATGGATTGCTCGGGGGAGCCGAGCTATGGGTTGCTCGACCCGTGGACCATACTAGTTAGCTCGTTCTTTATGGGCGTAGTGTAGCGGGCGGAGGGATGGGGCTGATCTTAGCCCCTTCGCACGGTTATCAATGCAATAGCGGTTTTACCCCTCAATACATGCCCCCCCACTCCTTAGTTCGAAGCGTAGGTTCGGGCGTAGGGAGTATAGACTTAGGTGGCGCAATCCGAACGGGGGGACATGTATTTGATAGCCCACGCAATGATGCCCTAATTAATGCTGCATGGCCGTCTTGCCTTCTCGAGGTGGATCCATCGTTCCTTAGGAGCGAAGGCAACAGTTGGGGAAGCGCCACGTAGGAGATCTCAATTTTCACGGCGCCTGTAGCGGTGGTTCAGGACGTCTTGGTTGAGACACCTCATCTTCTCCCTGAGGCGGTTTCTTTTGGGAGAAACGGAGTCGTGGCGGCGCCATCCCTATTTGTAGCGCTCTTTCGCTTTCCCTTTGAGAACTTCGTCTCTCCGTTTTCTCAGCGACCTTGCTCAGCGTCTCTTTCGATCAAAAACATGGTGAGTCCGAGTGATCAGGCTTCGGAGGTGATCCCGGCGGATCTGGAACGGATACGACGCCTGTACAAGATTCCCCAGGATGTTACCTTGTTGCTCTCGACGGTTGAGGATAGGGTGACATCCGGATTAGGGGACGGAGCATTCTGCTATGAGGAAAGTTTGAGGGCAGGTCTCAGGTTTCCTCTTCATCCGCTGGTGCGAGAGGTGATGAGGTTCTACAATATATGCTTCACCATGGTGGCTCCCAATAGCTGGCGCAACCTCATCGGATTCATCTCGTTGTGCAGCCATGTTGGGGTGACCGTGACCCTTCCGATGTTCGGGTGTGCTACAATCTGGTCTCCGGGAGGGCCTCAGAGTGGCCTTACATCGGTCCCCGGAGGTCCTTCAAGATGATTTCGGATAACCCGTCATCGATAAAGGAATGGAAATCGCGATTATTTATAGTCGAGGGGAATATTGGCTCGGATTTCCCTCGGGTGTGGGGATGATACGTAAAGGATCCGAAAGCGCATTCGGAGTTAACCGAGCAGGAGAAAAGGGATTTGATCGTGTTACGCAGCAGTCGAGCGCTTCCAGCCAGTGCCCTTCTATCGGAGAACGCTTTCTTCGTGGCTGGATTGAGTCCTATAGATCCTTGCGGTGAGTATCACTTCGTAGCCAATAGCTTACTATGATTCCATCTTTGATTTTTGTGCGAACTAATGGGTGAATCTTATTGCCCCTACACCGAAAGGTCGGCGTTCGTAGATCAAATGAGGGAGGAGCTGGGCAAGCATCGCAGGAGATTCGGCTCCAGCAGCAAGCATAGGACCAAGAAGAGGTCTCGCCCTTTCGGCTCCCGCCCTAGGGGGATCAGGAGAGATGGTGATGATCGGCGCTCCTCGTCGCCGCAGGCCGGAAGTATCGAAGTTCCGACGGCGCATGATCTTTCGGCGTCGGAGGAGGGTCTGTCAGGAGGTGAAGATCAGGATACCGTAGGGGTTTCGGAGGAGGCTGCTGAAATTTCCTCCCCATATGTTGTCGTTTTGTCCGACGATGGCGAGGGAACGACGTCGGTCCACTTGGAGACCCCCGTGGTCGGGGCGGCTCGGTCTCCCTCATTGGAGGCCGGTGGCTCGGAGAGGTTGCAGGCGGAGGCGGGAGCGGCCTCTGCTTCGATTGAGGTGGGAGAAGTGGTTACAGCTGCCGAGGTTCGGCCTGGGCTGCTGGTGAGAGAGCCAGCGGGCGATGAAGGGGTGGCCGAACCTGCCGAACCAGCGATCGAACCTCACGGGGTGTCCTCTGATGAAGGGCCTTCCGCCGAGGCATAGGAGGCCCCGAGGGAAGCCGAAGTTCAAGAGGAGTCCGCTGGGGGTAGGGGAATGTTCGAGGAGGCAGAAGCAGAAGAGGAGTAAGAAGGAGAAGGAGGGGAGCCGTCGAGCGAAGGGGACGTTCGGGCCGGGGCTCCCCTTGCCAGAGCCGAAACGCTCGAGGCCTCTCAAATGAGGGCTCTGGTGGAGGAGGCTAGCCAACCGAGGGCCTCATGGGCCACGGTTTCCCAAGTTGGCTCCCTGAGCGCAAATTTCCACTCACGCGATCCGAAGGTGAGTGCCATGTTCTCCGCTTTGATGCGATCTGCGTTCCAAGGGGGAGAGAGTTCCTCGACAGGAGGGAGTTATCCGGAGGACCTCGTCGAGATGACCTTTAGGTACATCGGAGTGCCGAATGAGGCTTTCCTTCTTTCCGAGATTGATGATCTTGCCCTCACGAGGATTGCTATGGATTACGCGTCTCGGGTAAGTCGTCACACCGAAGTAGGGTTTTTAGTCAGTTAGCTTGACTGCGTTCCTTATATGTGCAATCCTTTTTGCAGAATGCCCTGATCATGAGGGCGCTGAAATGGCGCTTGCATCTGGTTGTTGGAGCTTGGGCTCGGGCCTGCCAAGAGGTCGATCACCTCAAGGAGAGGGTGGATTCTACAGCTAAACTTTTTCGAGCCCTGACGGTCCTTCAGAGGGAGCTCGAGGAGGCTCGCAGGGTTCTTGCAGTTGAGAGAGAAAGGGCATCTCGACTCGCAACATAGGTCAACGAGCTTCAAGGCTTCCACGAGCAATCCGAGAAGCTAAGTCTGGAGCTATCTCAGATCAAAGAGGAGCATGAGAGCAAGGTCAATTCCATGCAGCAGTTTTTTGATAAGAGGTGGGACCAGTTGAAAGCCAGCCACACTGAAGATAAGGGCAACTGGAGCAAGAGACTCGAGGAGGAAGAGCACAGGTGTCAGCGGCAGCAGGACCACCTCATCTATCTGAATAAAGAGCTCACCAACACAAAGGATCGGCTAAAGTGGTCGGACGAACGAGCTACTCGACTTTCTGATGAGCTCGACTACGCCCGTGAAGAAATCGAAGACACTCAGTCCCGGGTGGACGAACTCAAAGAGAGCCTTTGCCAAAATCAATCGGCTAAGTTGAGGGCTCTCAATAGGGTCCAAGTGTTGGGCGAGGAACTAGTTCGGCGGGACGAGCAGGTAGGGTGTTATCTGTTTTATCCGTTTTGGCCTTTCGACTTTTGCCTTACTTGGCTTTTCATCCATAGTTGAACAAGATGAGCCAGGAGTTTTAGGGACGATTGAAGGCCTTTAGAGAGGAGGCGGCCTCGAGGCACCGAAGGATCTCCGAATTGGAAAAGTAATTGGCCGAGGCGAACGCGCGGGCCTCTTCAGCGGTGGAGGAGTACAAGAAATCTACCGAATTTGCCAAGGAACGCAGGGCGGCCTGCGTTGATGCATTCCGGTTCGGCGAGGAGGAGGCGCGGGCTAAGATTATTCAAGCTTATCCTGACCTGGACTTGTCTTGCTTGGAAGCCGAGTATTACAAGACACGCACCCCGGGGGCCGAGGAAGACGAATATGAAGAGATTTCTGACGTCGATCTCGAAGCCGTTCTGGGCATCGATGTTGCTGCCGAGGTATCTTGGCGGGACACCGTCGAGAAGGGGGGGCCGAGCGACGTTCCCGCTGATGCTGCCGTAGGAGACGCCAGGTCTGATCCCAAGTCTTGAACCTTTGGGGCCCATATGTATTTTCTATTTCTTTTCTTTTGTAGTTTGACCGGAAATCAATAAACAGGTCAGTTGTTTTCATTTGTTTGTCTTTCTTGGATGATTTCTTGTCTTAAATTTTTATCCCAACTGCGAGCACCGCTTGGTTGGTTTTCTGGCTCGAATTTGAAGGAACATCTTGGTCGAGGCCAAGGCATAGGGGTAGCCCCGACGAAAGAGTCGAGCGACAACACAGCTTGGTGCAAGAGGAGGTTGAGAGACGATTCAATTCGGCTTAAGACGAACGACACAATGGTTTGGCTAGGGCCGAAGAATGAAGTAGCTCAGCTGGGGCCGAGGGACGAAGTAGCTCGGTTGGGGCCGAGGGATGAAATAGCTCGACTGGGGCCGAGGGATAAAGTAGCTTGACTGGACGGGACCAGAAACCACATAAGCACCCTGGCTAGGACCGGGGTGGTCCAGTTTATCAGCAGCGAAACTGTGGACATGCCTTTGACGAAAAAAGGGGAGTCTGCTCCCAAGCAGGGGGGTTTGTTGAATCCTCGCTGTCACCCCTTTATTCTTTTTGGTAAAGAGAGGGTTTGGCCTTCGCATCTATTTATTACCTCTGTCAGTGCTTTATCTTTTCTAAGGCAGGTCGATTTTCGTTTCATCGAAGTAGGTAGTACGGCTCTGCAGCCAGCAAAAGGTCGCTCGGCACTTTTCGAGGGACCTTTGCTGTGTCGATCTTTTCCAATGCAGGTTGCTTTGGCATGTGGTGTAAGTTCTTATTTGCCATTTGAGGATGTCATTTTTGCGGGACGATCCCCTAGATCTGCCAGTATCTGCAAGATCGGTGGACGGTTTTCTGCATTTAAAGCTCATGATCCAGGATCAGAGAAAATCTTTTGGCGTGCGTCATGGCTCGGGCGACGCACTTGGCGCGCATCATGGGGCACTGTTTTCATTTCAGGAGGCCACGTGGTGGCGTGGGTCAGGCGTTTTGAATCTCGGGGCTTTCTGTTCTGATAGCTGCTCCTGGTTCGCCTTCGCCTATAAAAAGGGGAAAGAGGGCTGTGTTGGGCCATCCTAGAGTTTTTCTTTTCTATGAATCATGAAGGTACACACAATGCCTATCTTTCTGGGGCTTAGAGCGGGAGGACCGAGCTTTCCTTCTACAAGCCGTCGTCCTTCGGACAGCTGGGGTGATGAAGGAAGGAGTTCCGGAGATCATATGGAGAGCGCATAGGAGGTTCGCAGAGATCGCATGGAGAGCGCACATACACGCTTCATGTGTATCCTTTGCGGTTCACCCTCGGGGACGCAGGGTAGGAAGTCCACGCGTGTTCCCCATGACTTGCGTGAATTTCTCCTCCTTCCCTGGTCCAGATTCCTGGGCTCGTCCGCCTGGGGAATCTTTTGCCACGTGAGGAGGGGGTGATGGTGTGTCGCCCGCTAGTACATTACCTTTTGACTTGGGCAACAGCTAGCGGTACACACTAGATTTGGGGGAGTGCCCCGTTATCAGGGTCCGCGAGCTTTCTTCCTACTTGTCGGAGGGTCCTGAGGTTGGGTGGTTCGGGGCAAAGCCCGTCCACCCTTTCTGATTTCTCTGATATCTCAGGCTGGATGCCGAGATACCATTATTTACCGAAGCTGGTCACAACAGTCGGATCGAGTCGTCCGCTCATTATCAGCTCGAGCTGACTGGTCTGTGGCTTGCCTGATTTGTTGGATCGGATGCTGAAGCATCATTGTCATCCGAAGCTATCTTGGAGCAGTTTAGCTGAGCTATGTACTCATTTTATTTCATGTGTTTCAATGCACTTGTATCGTCTCTCAGGCGGTTGTAATTCATTTCGATGGCAACGAAATAAAGAAAGTTTTGTCCTTTCTCCTAGTTTCTGTTTCTTTTATGCCGAGAGTTGTTGCTCCCGTGTCATAGTATACTTCGTCGCTTTGTTTTTTGCCTAAATCGAGGCTCGGTTCTCAGTAGGGGAGACCATCTGTTCCTGTTTGAGGGGAGACCTGGGCAGTCGTGCGGACTCACGCGGTAGGCATGATTTTAAAATAGGTGTTTCTTCGAAGAGAGCTCGTATGTCTCTTTTGGGCAAGGGGAGGTCCTTTACCTCTACCAAAGCACCGCGAGGCGCTAACCTCGTCTTGGTGTTTAAGAAGCTGCTTAGCTTGTCCGAGCTTTCAGATAGTATCTTACTTGGCGCAGGACAAGTTTCGGAGATATTGCTCATTCTTGGCCAAGAATTTTGCGCTACCTGACCTGGTCGGGGCTTATAAGCTGCCCGAATTTAGATGGAACTCTGGAGATTGTTTGGTAGTAGAATATATCCTTGACTTTGGCCGAAGCTCAGAGATTTATTGCTCGACCCTGCCGAGGTTCAGAGATTTATTGCTCGGCCCAGCTGAGGTTCAGAGATTTATGGCTCGGCCCTGCCGAGGTTCAGAGACTTATTGCTTGGCCCAGCCAAGGTTCGGAGGTTTATGGCTCGGCCCTGCCGAGGTTTGGAGACTTATTGCTCGGCCCAACCGAGGTTCGGAGATTTATGGCTCGGCCCTGTTGAGGTTCGGAGTTTTATGGCTCGGCCCTGCCAAGGTTCGGAGTTTTATGGCTCGGCCCTGCCGAGGTTGGAGATTTATGCTCGGCCCAGCCGAGGTTCGGAGATTTATTGCTCGGCCCAGCCGAGGTTCAGAGATTTATGGCTCGGTCCTGCCGAGGTTGAAAGTTTATGGCTCGGCCTTGCCGAGGTTCGGAGATTTATTGCTCGGCCCAACCGAGGTTCCGAGATTTATGGCTCGGCCCTGCCGAGGCTTGGAGACTTATTGCTCGAAGGGATGACTCGGTCGTCGCTGAGACTCCTGACGTTTGGTTCCTGCGAGATTCAACGTGGACCGCCAAAGCGAAACTGGCGGTGCATGGGGATGCCCGATATTTATGTTTTGGTGGTTTCCAAGGGAAGCGAGTTAGCATCAACTGCTGACGCGTCTTTCCATTTCCTTGCACTTCTCCAAAGGCGGCTGATTCGAGGAGATCCGATGGGATTCCGCAAATCGGAAGGAACCCAGTTCCTAGAGAAGGAGGGGGGGGGGGGCTCCCGAGTAGTTCGTCGATGCTTACCGATTTTCCTCGGAAAGGGGCGCGACTCTTCGCTTCCCGTGGGCGCCAGCCAAGGTGGCGACACGCGGTAGATTCTCATGGGTCGGGATTTATGACCCGACTGCTCGAGATACTCGCCTGGGCGGCATAAATATGGATGAGAGGGATGCCAATATTTGTCATTCTTTCGGTTAGCCTCTCAACGGCTCCTGAGAGCGGGTATGGCTTCTCAGGGTGAAGGGAAATCGTCCGAAGAATCGAGCGTTGTTAGCAATGGCCGTGGGGGCTCCCAGGGGAGCCGTTCCTCCGTGACTATTGATGGCATGGCCCTGGCGTCAGCTCTACGAAGCCATGAGCAGCTCGAGAAGTCGGTCGAGGAGTTTCTTGCCGTTTGTGTGAGGGAGGCTGAGGCTCTTCACCGAGTTATTGACCGGCAGGAGGGGTGATAGCATCCCTCCGTCAGCAAGTCGCCGAGCTGACCCAGTGTATGGAAGACCCGGCAGCTCCTGGGGGGAGACAATAGGCCTCTGCGAAGGCCATTTTTTCACTTTTTCTTTTTGTACTTTTCTTTATAATGAATAAAGAGTAAAGTTCTTTTTTGGCAATCCCTTGTTCCCTGTTGAGACCGTCGTTTGGTTCATAAAAAAGAAAAACCGTTTGTCCCTGTTCGAGCCAAAGGGAGACCTGGGCGGTCCCGTGGGCTTACGCGGTAAATCATGGTCTCATTTACGGAGCAAGACAAATGCTTGGGTGATAAGGTGCAGGGATATTGCTCGAGGATTTAGCAGTAGGAGTGATTCCCCGACTTTGTCTGGGGTTCTTAGGCGGCCGTGTAGGGCCTGTCGAGGTCTTTAGGGATTTGCTAAAGGCGCAGACTTTGTGCCCGCTGACGATTTTGCATGGCGTGTATTTTTCAAACTGGCCGAAGCTCTGGGGACTGTTCGGAAGTCCTTCAGTTTCGATCGAGGTTTGCGTGCTTCGGTTTTTGCCAGGACTTATGCACTCCGATTTTAGCTGGGGCTTTATGCACTCTGGTCTTGGCCGGGACTTTAGAACCCATCACTCGTCCCAGCCGAGGTTCGGAGACTTGTTGCTCGGCCCAGCCGAGGTTCCGAAACTAGTTGCTCGGCCCAGCCGAGGTTCGGAGATTAGTTACTCGGCCCAGCCGAGGTTCGGAGATTAGTTGCTCGGCCCAGCCGAGGTTCGGAGATTTCCTGCTTAAACAGATAACTCGGTCGTGCCGAGGATTGGTAAGCAGCATCTGTTTTTCCTCATGATTTTTGATGATATAATTTGTGGTGATTTATGTCATGAATTATGAAACAATATGCCAACAAAATTTAAGAAGGCGAGCCTATAGAGGGCGTACCCTACTGATGATACTTACGGAGATTGTCCGAATTCCACGTCGAGGGATGGATCTTCCGCTTAGATCTTGCAGCTTGTAGGTCCCAGGTCCGACGACCTCTGCCACTTGGTAGGGGCCTTCCCAGTTTGGAGCTAGCTTCCCCTGCTCCAGCGGTTTGGAGACAGATGCTTTCCGGAGAACGAGGTCGCCAGGCAAGAAAGCTTTCCCTTTGACTCTGGAGGCGTGGTAACGGGCCACTCTTTGCTGGTAGGCGGCTATTCTGATCCGAGCTTTTTCTCTGATTTCTTCCACTAGGTCAAGGTTGGCGCGGAGCTGCTCGTCACTGGCTTCCTCCGAGTAGCTTTCCACCCGCAGGGAAGGGAGTCCTATCTTCACATGGATGACAGCCTCTGTGCCTAAGGCCATTCGAAATGGGGTCTCGCCTATGGGCACTCTCGGGGTGGTGCGGTAGGCCCATAGGACATGGTGCAACTCGTCTGCCTACCTGCCTCGGGCTCTGGAGAATCGAGCTTGATCCCTTGAAGCAAGGTTCGATTGGTTACTTCAGCTGCTCGTTAGCCTGTGGATGTCTGACCGAGGTAAGGCGGTGATGGATCCCGTGCTCCTCGCAGAACTGACGAAACTTCAGATTGTCGAATTGTTTGCCGTTGTCAGTGATGATGGTGTGTGGGAGGCGAAGTGGCAGATGATGGATTTCCACACGAAGTCCTTGGCCTGAGCCTCAGTTATTTGAGCAACTGCTCCGCCTCGACCCATTTGGTGAAGTAATCGATGGCGATGAATAAAAATTTTCGCTGCCCTGTGGCGAGTGGAAATGGACCGAGAATGTCCATTCCCCACTTGGCAAAGGGCCAAGCGGAGGAAATTGGGGACCAGGCTGGCGGAGGGGAGCCTCTGAATATTGGAGTGTCTTTGGCATGGGTCGCAAGCTCGGACAAGGTCGTTAGCATCCTTTTGCATGGTCGGCTAATAGTAACCTTGACGCAGCACCTTGTGGCATAAGGATCGGCTCCCCAGATGGTTGCCGCAAATCCCCTCGTGCACCTCCCGAAGGGCATAATCGGCTTCAGATGGGCGAAGGCAAATGGCATAGAGAAGGACCGCTTGTAGAGCTGGTCATCAATCAACACATAGTGGGTAGCTTGCAGCTTTAGCCTTCTAGCTTCTCTCCGATCGGCCGGGAGCGACCCTTCTTTTAGGTACTTCAGGATGGGGTCGAACCATGATGGTTCGGCCTCAACTTGCATCACTCGGTCAGCTTCCATGATACTAGGTCTCTCCAAAATCTCTAGATGAAATTTTCGTTCGGCGTCCATTGATTCCGCAGTTGCCAATCGAGATAATAGGTCGGCACGGGCATTTTCGGATCTAGGAATCTGAATGATCTCAAATTCAGGAAAATAGGAGAGTAGGCTTCGAACCTCTTGGAGATATCGGATCATGTTCGGTTCTCGGGCCTCAAACTCCCCTCGCACGTGACCTGCCACCAACTGAGAGTCGGTGAAGGCGTTCAGTTTCTCCACCTTAAGGCTACGGGCGATCCGAGACCGGCCAACAGAACTTCATATTCAGCTTCGTTATTGGAGGCCAAAAAGGAGAAGCAGACGCCATATTCAAAAGTCGCACCCTCTGGGCTGGTGAGGACAAGCCCGCACTGGAGCGATGGGCGTTGGACGACCCGTCGACATGGAGAAGCCACCGGGCGTCAGATTTTGGGCTCTCGGGGGAGTTGGGGGTGGAGCCGTCCTCCAGGATGGTACATTCGAGGAGGAAGTCTGCTAGCACCTAAGCTTTGATGGCTGAACGAGGCTGGAATCGGATGTCATGCTCGCTCAGCTCGATGGCCCATTTAGTCATTCTCCCCGATGTCTCTGGGCGATGGACCACCGCCTTGATGGGTTGATCAGTCAGGACCGTCACAGAATGTGCCTGGAAGTATGGCCGCAACTTTTGGACTGAGGTGATCATCCGGATCAGAGGAGCCATGGTAGGGCTCAATGGCGGGTAGCTTAACATGGGAGGGAATCACTTCCTCCATGATCCCTTTGGAGAAAGGGATGCCCTGCTCTGCCTTGGGCTAAGGCGGATGAGCCTGCTTGGCGGCGTCCAGCTCCTGACGCATCTCCCAGAGTTATCGACGAATCTCCTCTTCAGATATAAGAGGAGGAGCTGGGCGAGGAGAGTGCGGGGATGGCGTCGAATCATGGCGGGAGGACATCGGGGAGAGGGACCGGGCTCGTCGAGATCTGGGAGGATCCCTGTTGTAGCCACCTCGTGGGACTGGTTTGTCCTCCTTGGGTCGGTGCGGGGGGTCCGCGGCTCCATGCGGACCAGAAGAAGAGGTGGACGGAGAGAAAGGGGCTGCAGCCTCCTCAGGAAGGCATGGAGCAGGGGCAGTTGCGAGGCGCTCCTGAACCAGATGGGTCAGGGCTTGGACCTGCTGGACTAGCGTGGCGAACTGATCCTGGGTCACCGGGACGGCTGGCGGCGATGGGTTCTCAACAGGTGGCGGCTGCGGCGCCACGCTACTCATCGGATTAGGTCTCTGGGAGGCGACCTGATTCTGGGCTTCAGAAGTTTCTCTTCTCCGATTAGCCATTAGAGAGGTTCTCTTCCTGATCGAGATCCTTATCTCCTTTCTTCAAGTTTTAATGGGACTTGAGGCCCTTCCTCTAGCGCCAATCTGTTGCCGTCGGGATCTGTCCTCCGACTCGGGTGCGATCGGTCTCCTGATCGGGCTTCCTCCTGGGCGGACCTGCATAGAAGTCCTCACGCGAGAGGCGTTGGGAGTGGCCCTCCGCGGAAAACCCTCCGATGCTCAAGTCAGTGGGGATCGACGATTAACAGAAATAAGGAGAAGGATCTCTCTGGGGAGTCCTTCCAGGGGTGGCCAATCGGGGGCTCGTGTGGAGCGCCGACGGCGGAGAAGGAGAAGGGTGAGCAGTAAAAGAGAGAGAGAATGAGAGTGAGCCAGGAGTTGTGTACGGGGGCTTGTGCGCACGTACCTGAGAGAATCTGGAAGTGTCATATTTATAGGCGATCACCTGAATCTTGAGCGCCTTCTGGAAGGTTCGAAGGTTGTTGGAATATGGAGATGATTCGAATCAAGTTGTTGTGAGGCCGGTGGGATCCGTATCTTGTCCGTTGAAGGATCGACGGCTGGGAGAGCTCTCTGATGGCCTGAGATCCGATGACTGCGTAGGTCCTAGGCCGTTATTGCATATCCTAGACCACTCCTCGATATGATTCTTTGTTTGGGATTCTGTTACACTAGACCTGGGCTCTCCCGCGTCAGGTTCTGCGGAGGTGCATGTCGAGCCATGGATTGCTCGGGGGTTGCTCGGGGGAGCCGAGCTATGAATGGCCCGGGGGAGCCGAGCTATGAATGGCCCGGGGAAGCCGAGCTATGGGTTGCTCGGGGAAGCCGAGCTATGAGTTGCTCGGGGGAGCCGAGCTATGAATGGCCCGGGAAAACCGAGCTATGGATTACTCGGAGAAGCCGAGCTATGGGTTGCTCGGGAAAGCCGAGCTATGGATTGATCGGAAGAGCTGAGCTATGGGTTGCTCGACCTGCTGGACCATACTAGTTAGCTCGTTCTTTATGGGCGTTGTGTAGCGGGCGGGGGGATGGGGTTGATCTTAGCCCCTTCGCATGGTTATCAACGCAATGGCGGTTTTATTTCTCAACAATTGAGAAAGGGAAATGTATTTAATTCAGTAAGAATAAATAAAAACCAACAGACTAACTTCTATAAAAAAAAGAGATAAATAGATTGTTATTAGCCTATATATCATAATTAATAAATATTTAAGAAAATAATAACATGGAGTCCTCTATTTTGAAAACAATTTCTCTGCTGTGGCGTTCATTTTTTTTTTTTTTTTTTTTGGAACAAGCGGATAATCATACTAATCTAGTACGAAATATCCCAGATATGTCAGAATACAAAATTTGCTGTAATACAGAGGGGCATGGATCACCCAGCCGCCAAATCCAACCAGCAACATGCTGAGCCACAAATGCTGCTATCCAATCGGCCGCCGAGTTGGCTTCACGGTAGATATGATGAATCCGGACAGAATCAACTCTCTGTAAAATAGACCATGTGTCCCTGAGAATAGGAATACTGGGGCCGTTGAAAATATTCTCCTTTCTCAGCCATCGGATAACCGTCATCGAATCACCCTCGATAACGAGACAATGAGCATGGAAGTGCTGAGAGGCATAAGAAATACCTACCCAAGCAGCATAAAGTTCAATCATAGGGACAGAGGAATCAAGGTACCAAAACCACCCACAGCCAGCATATCACCCTGAGGACCACGAATGATAAACGCAGACCCAGCAGCTCTGCCACGGATACTCCCATCGAAGTTGATTTTGATAACCCTGGTGGGGGGCTCCTAGGAAATGAAAACCGTATGCCGGTTCGCTGCCGAAGCAGCAGGGGAACCCCAGAGGCCAGAGGATTCAAGACCAACAACATGAAAAGCTTGGGCATAATCCGCAGACAAAGATCTGATCCTTCTAACAAGCCGATGTGGAGTGGTAACATCATCAGAGAAGATGAGGTGGTTCCTCGATATCCAAATCTGATAAGCCGTGATCGCCTAGAGACCTTGTTTATGCTGGGAAGCCCTCCGGAGATCAAGAAAGAAGAGGGAACACAGGGATCCCGAACCACCCACATTATAGGAGTAACCCATCATCTGCCAAATCAACCTGGCTCGTGGACATATGAAGATCGCATGATCCGCAGTCTCATCCTCCAATCCACACAGAGAGCAAGTCGGCTGGATAGGCAAACCCCTACGGGAAAGCATGACACTCGTCGGAAGACAGTCCCAAAGAAGCTTCCAGATGAATACCTGGACCCGGGGAAGAGTAGGAAGCGACCAGATCCAAGCAGCATCCTTCGTGACCAGGGGCTGGGGCCTGAAAACCTTCATAAGATCCCTAAGAGGGGCTTTGGAAAGATAGGATCTCTGCCAAACTCTAGCATCCGTCGAAGGTCCGGAGGTGAGAGGAATAGATAAAATCCGCCGAGAGAGCTCATCACCAAAGAACCTGATCACTCTATCGGTATCCCAAGAAGGGGGATCTAAAGAAATCAAATCCCTAACCTTCATCTTGGAGGGGACATCAATGTTGATAAAGAAGGCCACTGAGAAAGAGGGAGCTCAGATATCCAGGAGTCCTGAATCACATCAACAGAATGACCATCTCCAATCATCCATGTAGTTCTCTTAAGAATAAACTCACCATAATGGCATACCTCCTTCCAAAAGAAGGAGCACCCCCTGGGCGGCCCAATACACTCCCCAGGCTTCCATTCACCATACCTCGCCCGCATAAGAGAACTCCACATACATTGCGGCTCCAGAAGGAAACGAGAAGCATGTCTGGCCAAGAGGGCTTGCCGTCTGATCCTCAGAGATTGGATCCCGAGACCACCTTCCTGAATAGGCATACATATCATATCCCAAGATAATAGATGAGTGCCGTGCCCATCTTGCATGGAGGCCCAAAGGAAGTCTCTGAAGATTCTCTCAATCCTCCGAAGGCAAGTAATAGGGATGGCCGCATTCGAAAGCAAATAGAGAGGCAGAGAGGAAAGAACCGATCGAATAATGTGACTCTGGCCATCATAGATAGGTCGGTAACCTGCCATCCCTCAATACGCTGATGAACCCTCCTCTCTAAATCAGCAAAGTCAGAGCAACGAGGACGTCTACCGGTCATGGGAATCCCCAGATACATAAACCGGTCAGTCTGAGTAGAGATACCCAGCAAAGAGATAATGGCTGCTTTAATAGACCTGGAAGTCTTCGGGCTAAAGCAGATGGAAGATTTAAGATAATTGACCTTCTGACCCGAGGCCTGACAATACCGCTGCAGAATAGAATCAACAGAAACCACATTTTCAATAGAGGCCTGACCCAGGATAATGCAGTCATCAGCAAACATAAGATGAGAGACAGAAGGACCGCCAACCCCATCCATAAAAGGGACAATCGCTCGATCGCATTGAGCCTGATAAAAAGCTCGAGAAAGATCGTCCGTGGCCAAAATGAACAACAAGGGGGATAGAGGACAGCCCTGACGTAACCCTACCGAAGATTGGAAAAACTCAGTCAAACCCCCGTTAATAACCAAAGCAAAGGAAGGCCTCTGAATACAAGCCATAATTCACTCAATAAACACCCCGTCAAAACCAAACTCCTGAACAGAGCTTTGAAGAAAAGCCCAACTCAGTCTATCGTAAGCTCTCTCCATGTCAAGTTTGACAGCCATAAGACACCGTCTAGCTGGGGCTCTCTGCAGATCATGCATAAACTCCTGAGTAATAAGGATATTATCCGAGATAGAACGCCCTCTGATAAAAGCCCCCTGTTCAGCAGAAATAATACGGGGAATCACCTCGCAGAGACGGCTAGCAAGAAGGCAGGCACAGACCTTATATAAAGTAGTGCATAAGCTGATTGGCCTGAAGTGCTGAGGAATAGAAGCATTAATGCACTTAGGCACTAAAGTGATAAGAGTCCTGTTCCAATCCTTAGGAATGAGTTTAGATTGGAAAACAACTAGACCGCCATAACAACCTCCCGCCCACTATATCCCAATAGTGACGGAAAAAGAATGGAGGGAAACCATCAGGCCCCGGAGCCTTATCCGGACCAAGATCCCAGAGAGCTCGACGAATCTCCTCCACAGAAATAGACTTGACCAGCATAGCATTCTCCTCAGAGGAAACTTTCCTGGAATTATCAACCTGAATAACCGGAGCACCCACAGCAGTGGTCTCAGTCCACCTAGAGCGGAAGAAATGGAGAAGATGGGACCGAATAGATTGAATATCATCCAGGAAATGTCCCTCATCATCGACCAACCTCCGAAGCTATGGCGTCTTTATGGAAGCTAAAAAAAAATTATGGATATGATATATTAATGATAATTAAATGCAAATTTAATGGAAAAAAATAGGGTGTAGATTATCTGAAAGATTTTTGTAAGGATGATCAAATATGAGGATCAATCAAAACTTGTACTATTCGCATTTAAGAATGCTATAACTTGGTCATTAAAAAAGCATTATTGATGTCACTTTGATTGCCTATGCATCAAATAAAGCAAACTAGCCACCACAATGCAATAGGTTAGCAATGGTTATGCCCTGGCAGGACTGACCAGTGGCATACTTCCATTCAAGGCTATAAATTCAGACTTCAATTTTATACCAATCAACCATAAGTGATTCCCACTACAATCTCATGTATTTCCACCTACATAACATGAACTCTCCTTTGTTGAATCCATGCGTCTCCAACCGTCCTCTTTTTATCTCCACCCAGCCTCTTACCAGCGGAGTTTAGTCTAAACAGCTTTCCATTCCTCTCTCTCGCATCGCTCTAAATTCCATGCCTTCCACCTTCCCTCAAAATCACCTACCATCAAGGGATACATACTGGCCGCCACCCAGCTTTGAACTATTAGAAGAATCAGGCCTGCTCATTGGGCCCAACTGGAATATTTTTGGGCTTTGGATCTTGGAAGAAGCCTACCAGTCGCTTCCCATAATTCAAACCCATCTTGGAAAAGTCTTTGTACACTGCTTCGATGTAAAATGGTCTACACCGAGCATGATGATTTGCTCTTACATCTATACTGTGGAACATATGAGCAGGCTCTTTAGTGTGGGTTTATGCACAGATGAATCATCACGTTCGATGCAGGTTATATTACATCAAAGACGATGTACAAAAACTTTTCCTTCATATTTCTTTAGCGAAAAAGATTTATGTATCATCCTATAATACAGCAAGCATGCATCAATTACACGGATTGATTATCATATATGTCAATATATATAAATGCATGATAAAATTTATTAAGTCATTATATGTGCATATAAATATATGCGGATAGTTAATCCATGCAATCATATGCGTTTGGTGTGATGCAACAAGACTTTTCCTTTTCTATGGGCCGGAGCCCATGGCGCTAAAATGCCGGCATCACCAAACTTCTCCTACGAGCGATGCGTCAAGCGCTGACTGGACCGTCCGATGGAAATCAGACGACACAGATGCATGGATCCAGACCAGCGCCCGATCGCACGGTTACCAGAAAACGGCAGCGAATACGTTGCATCGTGATTCGTGAACCCGCTAACATCACCGGGAAGGCCCTCCTCCTCTGAAACCCAACCAACGTCGGTGCCAGGAATTCCAGATACCCGGCCACCACCCTGGGACGGCGCTTCTCCCTCCCGGGATCCGCCTTTCTCTAAGTTCGCTCTAGTTATCTCTGCTAGATCACTAGATCTCAATATCTCAGGCAAGATTTCTTCTCTTCCTCCCTCCCTTGATCTCGTCGCCTCACTATATCGTCACGTTGATTTCAGTTTCGAGCATTTGATTTAGGGTTTTCTTGGAATCATGCGTTCTTTTAATGATTTGTGCAGTTGAATCTTGAAGCATATTACTTAGTTAGATGCCTAAATTTGAGATCCATCCAAGAAAACACTAGAATGGATCTAAATTCTTCATATTCTCTTAGGTCTACGGGCATTGTTTCTATAAATGTTATAATGAGAATTGAATCCATTAGCGTTGATTTTAGGACAAAATCTTTCTTTTCTAAGCAATATGTGAGAATTGAATAATTATGTTGCGTCTCTTTCCAGTGATTGAGGTATATGGAAGCTTTATTTACGCTTTTTCTTGAATCTTGTCTGCTAAAAAGGTTTTCCGTGTAACTCGATGTTCCTTAATTTGCTTGTTTGTAGGTGCTTAATTCATCGAGAAGACCTACAATTGCTTATTGTGAGGGGTGCTCATTCCTTCAAAATGGTAGGGATTAACCTTCTCTTCTCCCGCTTTCTTCAATTTTCTGAGTGCTGGATAGGGTAAAACTCCAATTATAAAGCTTTGATTATAAAGGTCAATGATGATAAGACTTGGCACATTAAGTCTTCCTTTTGGGATCAAGCCTTTTTAGTCATAAAAAATTTTGATCTCTCCTTAAACTTTCTATGCAAAAGTGATTGACCGCAAATTTCTGTGCTGAGATTCTTTTGTACGGTGAACAGGTGGTTCTTGCGGCTTCTATCATAACTAAGTCAGGAAAAGGTGAGTTTGATATTGCCTTGAGTTTCTGTTTGCGTGTTATTTATCATTTTTTTTTGGGTATTTCTCATTATTTGCTTGAGTTTCTCTCATATAATCTCACTCTGATAATAATGCAAGATCTCAACTTCCTCATTAGGACTTGATAAAAAAAAGATAATTATTAAGGTTGGTGCCTTTGTCTACACATTACACAATTCAAGAGATAACGATATATTATAAGAACACAGTGTATCCAAGATAAACTGGTAAATGTTTTATTTTTTCTTTAAAGAAAAGAAAAAAAAGTAAGGCTACTATTTGACTGGACTTTCTTGGTTTTGTTTAATATCATTCTCAACTCAACTCATCTAAGCCTTTTCCCAACTACATGGGGTCAGCTACATGAATCTGCTTCCTTCACTATGCTCTATTCAGGACCAAGTCGACATTTAAATTGTTCAATATCATCCTACTGGATAAATGCTAGAGGGGCAAGAAATAAAAATGTTTACCTTAAATGATGTGTATATTTATTAGTAATGATAATTTTGGGATTATATGATCATTGCTTATGGTGGTTGATTTACCTACCATCTTAGTGTTGATATTATATTGTTATATTTGTTCTGAAGAACATTATCATTATCATCATCATCATCATTCTTTTTTAGATCACATTTGCTTAGTACCATCCGATCATCAACTAAGTTTATTGCCATGACTTTCATTTCTTCTTGACTATTGCAGCACTTGTTTCGAGGCAATTTGTCGATATGTCTCGAATAAGAATAGAAGGATTGCTTGCAGCATTTCCAAAGTTGGTGGGAACAGGAAAGCAGCATACTTATATTGAAACCGAGAATGTCCGCTATGTTTACCAACCTATAGAGGCCCTTTATCTGCTACTTGTTACAAACAAACAAAGCAACATTCTTGAAGACCTGGAAACTCTGAGACTCCTGTCCAAACTTGTATCCTTTAAAATCTGATCTTCTGATTGTAGCGCAATTATTTATTGGCAATAATTCACATCATGCTATCATAGGCTTGGTGCCATTGGGGATACAGTGAACCACACCAATTTCTTAGATGTAGATCATCTTTCATAATAACTTGATCATTTCATATTGCATGTAAACTGTCTTTTCAATTTGGTGTGCATTCTTATCGACATTTGTAACAATATTTTCCCATAAACTTTATGTTAGAAGTTTGTGCAAAATTCTTTCTTGGAAAATTTAAGATATAGTGCCCTTTTGTGGTGGAACATGCCCTATTTTTCTTGATTCATCCATTCCTCATTTGCAGAAATCCAATTTTATGATAATTAGATATTATTTTCTGGAAGTATTTAAACTTGAATTAACCTGTATTGGTGCATAATTTATTAACTTTTGTTGCTTAGACTGTCTAACAAGCTACTGGTCATTGATTATGGTAATGATTTTACCTTTTTTTTCCAACCACATAGACATATTTCATCATTGCTTGTGAAACTTTCAGTATATATCATACATATTTGTTGTTGTAATAACAGTGTTGGTTTCCTTAAGTAGTTTTAAGGTACCTGAATATTCACTTTCTTTAGATGAGGAGGGTATATGCAGGATGGCTTTTGAGCTGATATTTGCTTTTGATGAAGCCATCTCTCTGGGGCACAAGGAAAATGTGACAGTAGCACAGGTTAAACAATACTGTGAGATGGAGAGTCATGAAGAAAAAATGCATCGGAAGGAGATGGAGCTTAAGGTCAATGAAACTAAGGATCGTATGAGGGAAAGAGCTAAGGAGATCGAGAGAAACAAGGTATGTACATTTGCTGCTTCTCTCTCTCTCTCTCTCTCTCTCTCTCTCTATTTCTTGTGTGTTAGAAAAGGCACTTCAGTGTGTGAGATAAAAATGTGTGCAAAACATGACAGCAGCAAGCTCAAGATTCATCATTGATGAACCTCTGCTTTTGAGTCATATATAAGAGGATGGTTTAATGACTGAACTTGTGTTATATGGTCTTAGTTTTTTGAGGAGTACCAGTTAGAAAAAAAAAAGAGATTTATGTAACCAACTCCAAGTAGTTCGGAATTAAGGCTTTGCTGCTGCTGCTGCTGCGCTGTCAGTTGAATGAAGTGACCATAAATGCACAAAGTTGTCCTTGATTCCTGTATATACACACCTTGCTTATTCAGCTATAGAATTTTACTAGTGGAGATACTTGGATTGAAATTTTTTGTTTCTCCAACCATGTCTAAAATCCTTATATTTGGATTATGGCGATGATTATCTGCATAAATGGCTGTCTTATATGTATAAAATTTAATCCTTGTGTTACATCTTTGATTATCCTCATAGTTATTCATGGGTCAGCTATGTTTTTAGTTTTTGATTTAGTTGAAATTTATTAGTCTAGTTGGCTAGGATGAGCTCCAAGATATGTTCTGACACTCTTGACATGGATACATTGAATGACCAGACTTTTATGATGCATCTCTAAGTGAGAACTCCATTAAGGGCAGTTTCAGGTTCATCCGCGTAGATATTAGCCAGCAAAGGAGCAGCTTATGTACCATCTGATTAATCTGTGTCACCTGTTTGCTTATCCTCATAGTTGTTTGGAAGTCAAAACTATGATTTCAGTTATTTCTTTAGCTGAAATGTTCATGAGTATAGTTGGCTAGGATGAGCTTTAAGATATGATCCAATCCCCTTCACATAGATAATACCGAATGACTGTAGACTTTTATGATCTAACTCTATGTGCGTGCTCCAACAAGGATAGTCTTCGATTCATCTATATAGCTATTAGCCAGAAAAGAGAGCAGTTTATTTTCCATTTACTTGGCAGAATCATAAATGTCATGATTTATGCTAGTAACTTATTGAACGCTGAACCACTTTCCATCTCATAGAGAACAGCTGCGAAATCTAATAAATGTTATGATATATATTAGATTTGGAAGCTAGAGATTGTGCATACTATCTCAGTTAGGACAGCTTCCAGATTTGGTTCAGGCTACAGGTTATTTCTGGTGAGCCACTATGCTGCAAGTGTTCTGTAGGCGGTCATTACTCTCTTGAGTTAAACTAATTGGATCAAGGGTGTGATAGAAAAGAACACAAAACCATGCCTTTACACGCATTCACATCATTATTTCCATTGCTATTTGTACATGTGTAGTTGGAACTTTGAGACAGTTTTCATGTATACTGGTGTTTTGCTTCTACATATTTTTTAGCAACATTAACGTAGGTATTACATTTGTAAATATTTTATGTTTGCTTTTGCACATTAATATGCAGATTGAAAAAAACAAAGGAGACAAAGGAGGGTTTGCATCTTTGTCTGGTCCTCAAAGACTTGATAGTGGCTTTAGTGATATGAGTATCTCTAGTAGAGGAACAGGATTTGGAAATGGTTCTGGATTTGGATTGACCACTGATGTTGATTCCTTCTCTAGCAAGCCCAAAGGTCTGCCCAAGTCTCATATGAACATCTTTAGCATGCTTTATAATAACTTGTGATATTTAATCTTTTAATGTAAAGGTGGCTGGTTATAACCTTTTTGATTCTATTTTGAGGGTGCCAACTAACTCTATTGGCAAAGTCTTCGGATGCTGGAACCAAGGACCTAGGTTCAAGTCTTTCTCTCACTTGAATTTTTGCAGGATTTCTCCCATAATAGTTTTCGAGCAAAACTATTTTAATTCTGATTCTTAATATATTTGTTCTAAAATATCACTTAGATCAAACCATGTGGAAAGATGTATTTCCACTATTTGTGTTTGAAGTGTTTGGTTTTATTTTGTTTTTGTATATTCCTCGGTTGTCTTTGTTGCCTACCTTTTTGGTTTTCAATAATGTTATTATTGGTAAAGAGTATTTTAAATGGATAATTCTTTTATCGAAGAGAGGGGAACATTCAACATCAACGAGTAACCTGACCTTGTATTGGAAATATTAAACTAAACCTTTGTGTGGAAATGATCTACTTCTGGAATCTGAGAAAAAGACAATGAGTTACTGGGTGCTGTATCAGTTAAGATTATGAGTATCCATGTGTGTTCTATGCTTGAATTAATGCAATATCATCTCATTTTATGGATTAAAGTTTCCATAAGTTGAATAACAATTTATTCACACACCACATGAAATATACAAATCATACTGTGGGTTATTCTGTAGATTAATTTTAGGAAGTTATTGGCTTAGTAAACTTATGGAACCTGTATCATACTGCAAATAACTCTTGAGAAACTCTACTTATTAACTTCGGACAACATGCATTGAAAATTTTTCCTTTTATTGTTTTAATAAAATTATTGCTGCACAATAGTAGGCACAGAAACATACATGACTGTCATTCTCGTTATTATTTCTGACATTGTTAATAGCAGTAGAGCATAATTTTTTTCTTGCCAGACATAGTGATGATACTTTGTTGTGAGTCAAACTAAAAATCTCTCCTAAACAGAAATTGTATCTAATTGTTAACCGATGATGTTCCTGTTCGTTACATGTTTTATTGTTTGCTCCTTTTGTGGTCAATTCATTTCCTGAAGACTCAATTCGAATCTTCAGGCCATCCTCCGGCATCAGCTACTGCTCCTCCAAAGGGCCTTGGCATGCAGCTAGGCAAACAGCAACGAACCAATCAATTTTTAGAATCATTAAAAGCTGAAGGGGAAGTCATTCTTGAGGATGTGCAACCAAGTGCTGTGCAGTCAAAGGCACCTCTTGCACTGACTGATCCGGTTACATTGACCATTGAGGAGAGGCTCAATGTTATGATTAAGAGGGATGGAGGGGTTAGTAACTTCGATGTTCAAGGCACCCTCTCTCTCCAAATTCTTAACCAAGAAGATGGGTTTATCCAATTTCAGGTTCTCTCTCTCTCTCTCTCTCTCTCTTTTAGGCATCTCTCTCTTTTTGCAATTCTGTGTGGATGCATGTCCAAGCAGTCATTTTATGATCGGATGCTATAATACGTTTCAAATATCCATTGCGACATGTGAAACGAATTCCTCCCTTTTTCTCCTGATTTTTTCGTTTGGTCCTTGAATTCTTCTTCCATTTCCTCAAATCTCATTTAAGGGGAAAAAATCTCTCTCATGAGAGTCAAGTGCACATTGTCCCTGGTGCTATAAATAACACCATCCTGTTTATATTGTTCCCTATTGGCATTGAAAATTCACCATTTTCTGAAAATTTGTATTGTGGGCATATTGATTATGTGTCGGATTTCATTGGACTAGGTTTTGTAAATGAGAATAAACTTCTGAGTTACCATGAGATAGTTAAGAAAACTAATGTTAATCAATTATATGGGAAATTAATTAATGTTAAAAATTCTGATTCATGAATTACCCATTTTTTTTGTTGATGTTAAGTTTTACGCTTTTATTTAAATGCTTATATTTTCTTCTACAATTTCCTTTTTTCATGGTCTGTCTTCTATTTATTTCTATCACCATGAATCACCAGCATATCTGCCTAACTTTTGTCTGGGAAATTCTATTTCTTTTCTCATTAGCTACCCAACTAAATTCCAAATTGTTAAATATTGACCTTTTCTGATATTGGGTACCTTGGGGATAAGCAATGCTAAGAAGTGATATTACACTTGGAAGGGCCATAAAGAAATAAGAGCTAATATTATAATTCTTGAGTTAACATAATAAGGCACATTCTCCATAGACTTAAGAAAAATAAGCCTTGGGCCACTGATAGACACTACAAGACTAATCTTCTTGTATATTGACTTCAGGGATCTGACTGACCTAATGTAACTTAAATCATTTTGTGATTAAAAGTACAAATATATACTTGCTATAAGCTTTAGAGGTTCCAGTGCCTTTAGTGTTAGCTCAGTTAGCATTTTCTGTATGCACATTTTTTGGCATTGTATGGGAAAGTCTACTCAGGACCCACTCTATGGAAATATCAAATACATGCTGACATATATTGGACAATTAAAAGATGTAGGAAAATAATATTTATTAAGCATGTAGATTTATGGTACTTGAATCTTGATTCTCAATTTTCAGTTCAATGGAAGTTCAACAAGAAACATAATCTAAATATTATATTAACGGGAAGAAAATTTTCTTTCGCTCTCTTTTTTATTGGATCGGTATATTCTCTTTAGCATTTTAAACATGAGTTTGGAAAAGAGTGGCTGAAAAATATGAATGAGGCAAGTGTTTTTATGGATTCATAATGATGTTCTTATAAATGATTTGCTGTTTGCATAATTATGCCCCTCAAATCTCATGTCTATGTTGAAAGATCTTCTTGTTGCAGTAATCTTAATTTGTCTTCTTTTGTTCTAAGATCTCTTTTATAAATATAACTCTGCAATTGTGGATTTTTTTGGGGGTAAAAGTGCATCTTATTTGCAGGTTCAGAACCAAGACATACCAGGCCTTAGTTTCAAAACTCATCCAAACATTAACAAGGAGTTATTTAATAGCAAGCATGTTATAGGCTTGAAAGATCCAAACAGGCCCTTCCCAACTGGTCAGAATGATGTTGGCCTTATGAAATGGAGACTTCAGGGCTTGGATGAGGCCTCTTTGCCATTAACTGGTGAGCAAAAGTATGAACTATCAAAAATATTGATGTTGGACTTTCGATGCTTGGACTAATATTTAATTACTTATTTATCTGCAGTCAACTGCTGGCCCTCAGTTTCTGGAAATGATACTTTTGTTAACATTGAGTATGAAGCTTCAGAAATGTTTGATTTGCAAAATGTTGTGATATCCATTCCTCTTCCTGCACTCCGGGAGCAGCCAAATGTAAGGCAGATAGATGGAGAATGGAGGTAAGAAGCATTTTGAAATTTAGGTACCCCTAATGCTGAAAATTGGCAGCATTAAACTGAGATATATTTATGAACAGAAATAAAAGTCTTCAACTCATCAGTAAAATAGATAGTTATACCAGTTTGTGTGCTTGGATGACCTGACATCTTCACATGCTGCTAATGTGACTTAGTTTATTGTTTCCTTCTCTCTAAACTGGTAGTGTTTTGGTAAACTAGTAACAATGTCTTTTTTTATTAATTATTTAAATCAGCATCAATTTCTGTATTATTAGTAATATTTTTTTATATATACACAAATTCATTCATTGGGTGTTATTCAATGCTTATATTATAAAATTTATCCTCCTTTCAGTCTTGACTTACAACTGTCTCATTGGATAAGCTTCCGTTCTTGGAAAATCTCTGCTTATATTTTGGAGTTCGTTTTCTTTTTCTTGCTTTTTGATTATATTGAATTTCTAAACATAGTCTCATGGCACCCTTGTTCTACGATGCCCTCAATTGAGTTATCATGAAAGATTTTTTTGTGGGTTGCTAGCTACCTTTACCTGGACTGAAACACATTGACCACCTTTGCTTCCAAGTTCAATCTAGACACAAGGGTGCGTGTCATTCAAGATTCTAGCTTGTGATCACTATTTGTAATGCAGATGGATCATTGGTGTTGTGAGGATGATCTCTGGTTGAGGTTTGAAAGAAGTGGCACCCTCGAACTCTCATGAGATACCAAATAGTTGGGCTTTCTATAGTAAAATTGGACCATGTGGATATCATATTGGGCTTTCTTAGCCGCAAAGTGCATACAAAATAAAGGGACTTATTTTGTAGCTATTTTGATCCTTGAATGCCATTCATAAGGTAGAATTCTAACCACATCATGGAGCAAATAATACTTGTTAAATTAGAACTAGGAGAGAGATCAATTGTGCAATTACTAAAGGAAAGATTTCTCGAAGAGAACTTATTGAGGAATCAAAAGGCATTTTCAGGATGAGATAAATGAATAAATAGAGGATTTTATGTGAAGATGTACTTGTTAAGAGAAGTAATAGGCGATGCAAGATTGAGAATGAAGTTCTAGTGAAAAGACCGAAGATGGGAATGAAATGGGAGATGCTAAGTTGTCAGGTTACAACATCTCAACATGGTGGCATCTTCTCGTGGACACTATGCGAATACGGTGAATGTGGCAATGTTAACTGTCTGGCTGTGTGATTAACAAATCCTTACAGAAACTTTTATTCTCGGTGCCTCAAACAGTTGATTCTTTTAATATCCTTTAATTTCAGGTATGACCCGAGGAGTTCGACATTGGAGTGGTCTATTCTTCTTATTGATCATTCCAATCGCAGGTACAGCAAGCATGTGGTTTACAGTTGATGTGTTAAAAACACTTTAATTCAATTAATTCATCACACATGGATGCTGGAGATTGATGGATTATTTTATTCTCTGTTTTTAACAGCGGATCAATGGAGTTTGTTGTGCCTCCAGCTGATCCATCAGTATTCTTTCCCATCAATATCAGATTTACTGCTGCAAACACATTTGGTGATGTAAAGGTTAGACATTTTGAAAGCTTCTGTTGTTGTTTATATAGTTTTTAGTACAGATTCTTGGAAAATGTATTCTGTTTTGTCCTTGGGCATGTAATTTGTGTTCAGAGATGTGTAAGGTTCCACAATCATGTGTTGCCTTGTTCCCTCAACAATCTTTCCAAGTCTAAAGATACTTTAGAAGAGTGGTTCCATTGCTGTACAAGCTTGAACCATATCAATAAAGTGAACCTCCTTGCCTTTCTAATTTGCCTTTCAGATTTAATTGCAAACCCCTCTCTTGTCCAAAGTTTCCATAGCCAAGAATTTCCTAAGTTGTGAGCTACTTGTAAAGTGTACTAAGACTATGTTGGATCATATGCTGTCATGCTGAGAGCTGGCCATATGATTTTTTTTTTTTCAAAGTCTTTTTGGGTAATATTAAGATCATAAATTAAAACGGTATAGATGGAGTGAAGCTCATCTGTTGCTGATAAAGATAGGATTTTATTGTGTGACTAACGTGTAGACATCACAGAGAATTAATGCCAATGAATTTCAAATCTTCTAGGTTTTAAGTAAATCAAGTGCTTTTGTTTTCACATATGCACACATGTTCATAGGTTTACTGTACATGTTGCATGTGTGGAAACTGTTTGCAATGTGGAAAAATGGCTTACAAGAAAGGAAATCCCACCGCACACTTAGGCATTTCAACAGTGTAGAAATGACTGCTCTCTATGCTTTTCTGGATGCAATTGATTTACCAGCTAAATGAGTAAAATAAATCTTGGCCTCTCCTCTCAATGCGAAGTAAGCTAGATGGTTTGCTAGATACTTTTTTGTTTTGTAATCTTCCGTTGTTCTTCACGAGCATGCCACTAAATTAAAAAGAAACATGTTCAAACTAGTCTATTAGTGCCAAACCCCCCTCTCCAACGGACCATGTTGCTATTTGAATCGCAGACATCTTTTACCTGTTTTTGGCAAACTCTGTAAATCTGAACCGCTTTCCATTACTTGCTCATGTTTTATCATTTGTTACTTCCAGTGTTCTTTTATTACTCATCCTAATGTGATTTGATGGACAAGCATTTTGGTAAAGTTTATTTTATATTAACGATCCCTATCAGTGCTTAAACATTCTCATCTATGCCTTTTCATTTATCTTCTAAAGCTTCTGTCCTTTATGTTATTTTTTGAGTACACGGTGCTTCACATGCACATTGCTGCTGCATTTGTCCTTCCTGCCTTCGATGTAAAATATGCTTATCCTTCTTTATGGTATATCTTTGGTTGCAAGACCAAAATTTTAGGAATCTTGTCCGTCAATTGAAAGTCGTCTTAGATTCTGCTATACCAAAGTGTCCACCATGTAGTCTTCACGGTCAAGCTTGTTGTGTTTCTCCTTTAGTAGTCCCACGATTGCAATATGTTCCCTGTTGTCTAGTCGGATAAACCAGAATCACAACCTCCAAGAAAACATTTATCATCAAAAAAAACTTTGTTACACGGTTTTTGACTATCCTCTGTCATCCGTTTACATACCTGGATTGATAATAGCATCTATGAGTCTACAAACCATACTCTCCGGTGAAAACAGAAGGGGGAGCATCTACTGCTCTTGGGGTAACGATTTATGCATTGATTGATGTGACAGGGGCCTAAGATGAAACATTGGGCTTTCATCTTTTATACTATTTTTTTAAACTTGTTTATGTTTGCCTAATGCTGCCAGATTATTAATTTACAAGTTACTTGGTAGTTTTTAACGTGAGAGCTGCAAATTTATTTCAGGTTGTTGGCGTCATGCCTCTTGCAAGCAACGCGCCACCAAAGTTTTCACAGAGGATTCAGATGATTACAGACGCTTACCAAGTGGTTTGAATTACGATGGAAATGGTCTGTTAATTTGACTTTAAAATGAGGGGCCTTTGTTGTATTTCTTTTATACATAAATCTTTGCAGTGAAACAAGATTTTGGACTTAATTAATTTTATTAACTTGATTCATGTGGGGTTTTCATTTTGTGTGTTTAAAATTTTTTAACTGTTTTATTAAAGAATTTATGAATTTAGTATGCTTTCATTATTTAATTTACCGATGATCATTAAGATATTAATATTAATAATATGCTCTTATACCATTACATCAATCACGAAAATTTTGTCCTTTTCTAATTATTTGGAATTGGCTTTATGGATTTCAATTTGTTATTAAAAAATATTATTTTGTATATTATAAATATATTTTAGGCATAACGTTAATATATAATTTACATATTATATGAAAATACCATTAATGTAATATTATGTAACATCATATAATTTAACAGATAATAAATTATCATGTTATATTTTCAATAAATAGTTAAAATTGATGATATAATATATAAATACTTTTATTGTTATTGAGGTATGTTTTCAATACCATGGAACCTGATATTCTGGCTCTCTTTCTCCTTGGTTATGGTTGGTACCTATTTTTATAGAAATCCTGCATCCATGTCTCCTATGTTCAATGAGCTTGCACGTATGAGAAATAGGTTGGATGGGAATATGATATAAGTTCTCATCTTTTAGTTCCGGTCAATTTAACGTAGATAGAGAGTATTTAGAACGGTATGCTAGGGGCAATAAACCTACCCAACATATATTTTTTTTGCTAGGAAAAAAGTTTTGCCACGGTGCACGATGATTGACGTAAGTGTGTATGCGAAAGATAAAAAAAATATTTTTATCTTTGGCATGTATATACGTATACATCGCGCGCCAATCACTAACACATGTGCGCGAGCTGGATCACCTCGGTGCATAAAAGACTTTTCCTTCTTTGCTATTCTACCGCAAATATCCGATCTTCATGTGGCAGTAAACTGCTTTCAAACTTAGGTGCATGGCCCTTACGTGGAATTCTTGTTTGTTTCCAATGGCTGAAACTGAAGCGTTAAATAAATTCCATCGAGTCTCCGGTGCCTTATCCCCGCGAGTGTCGTAGACAATGACTCTTTCGAGATTTTGTAGAACATATACTAAAAGTTCCCTAATTGTGGTGGGATTGGTATATCTTTGTTCAACAATCTACCTGGATTTTAACATTACAAAGCTCAACATAAAAAGGCTGACGAAGAAAAAAAAAAAATTCTTTAGAAATCTTTTGTAGATAGAAATACTAAAATGCTAATCTGGTCGATGGATAACTTTTAGAAAGATATCCTCTCTCTTGTACAAGCAACAAGCTATTCTACAGACCTGGTTCTTTTTAGCATTTGTTCGAAGGGATGGGCGAAGAAAACAATGGAATGCATTACTTTTTGTGATGGTTTAGATTTTATGATGGAAATAAATTTATCTTCACATTTTTAGTTTGTTTAAAGAGTGAACAAAAAAAAAAAAAAAAATTAGAGGGTCTAAAATTTTCCATGAAATAACTTTATTTCATCGTGTTGATAGAATAGAATTTTTCTTACTAAAAATAAAATGGAATTCTGGATAAATTCACTTTTTGAACTGATCTGAATAAAATTATTTCTTGGCTATTTGTCAGTTTTCAGTGGGATAACATCTCCTTGTGGCAAATAATTTATGACAATATTTTCGAATGCATCTGCGCAGGCCCTAATGTAAAACGAAAGAATACTGTGTGTTTAGACAAGTGCATGAACTTTGAACATTCACCCAATAACTTGTGGCGATTTAATTGATTTTATTCTGCAGAAGAGGCTGGTCTAAGATATAATATAGGGATTAATGGCCATAATAACCTAATAAGCATCATTATAAGTATGGTATGAACTCGAACTCAAAGTACGAGTGGTGATGGCTTGCAGGCTCTATTTGATCACCATCCCCAACCAAATGGGAGTCTCGGAGGACGAATCAATCTCTTTAATTTTTTTTAAAAAAAATGCGGCAAAATCCAGTGATGCAAGTTCTGTCTTGGATCCGATCGGTTTGACGGGCACGTCGTAGAGTTGAGTTAGATTTAGTATTACTCAAAATCAATCCAAATATAAGTTTGTCAGGTTTGAAGTGCCCTTGACCCTTGGACCTGATGGTCACTTTACATTGAAAATTTAAAATTTGACCCTAAGGTCCGCCGCAGTCATAGTAAAATGTGGTATGGGATAAACCAATCAAAACTCGGTGTTGAATGAATGTAAAAAATAGATTTTTAATTTTTAAACTTTTAATTGCTATAATTTAATTCCTTATAATTTAAAAATATTATAATTTTTAATTTTTAATTTTTTAAATTAATTAAAATTAAAATAATTGATGAACTACTTCGATGCAAACAGATGAATTATTACTTATGCTATACAATAAGTTATTGAAAGCTAAAATGATGACTTATATGTTTGCATCATAGTAATACTTTAATTATTTCATCAATTCTTACCATTTTATTAACATTATGAATATAATGTTTTTTAAAAAATTATAATAATAAAAAATTTAAGGAAGAAAATGAATTTGAACTGGATCAAAAGTATACATCCGCCTTAAAATGTTTATTAGCTTTGCCTTTCTTTTGGATTTTTGTTTTTATGTTTTGTCTCTCCATCTTTACCATTGAACCTCTTTGCCAGCTTGCTGGCTCCTTTATTAGCCGAAGTTTCACTCCAACGTCTACTAATGTTCCCTCATCGGCCTCTACCGGATACTTGAAATCCGACAAGCGAACCCTCTTCCTCCTCCACCACCCCCACCTCTACATGCGCGAGGCCAAACAGATCCACGCCCACCTCCTCGTCTCCGGCGCCATCGCCGACCCCTACGCCGCCGGCAAGCTCGTCGCCTTCTTGGCTCTCTCCGACCGCGGCGAT
>UESW01001983.1:265417-310005 GCA_900491605.1 Calamus simplicifolius | reverse complement strand
CGCGGAAGCCACTTTTAGCGACCGCTTCAGGCGGTCGCTGTGGCGGTCGCCAATGCTAAAGCATTGGCGCAGAAGAAATCGTGCGACCGTGGTAGGGCGGTCGCGGAAGGCATTTTTAGCGACCGCTTCAGGCGGTCGCTGTGGCGGTCGCAAATGCGCTTTATACATCGGGCCGCTCTCTTCTTTTTCCTTATTTGGCTGGTTCATTTCTTTTCCCCTTCCGAAACCCTAAACCGCCTCCGCTTCCGCCATCAAGACGATCTCGCTTCCGCCATCAAGACGATCTCCGCTTCCGCCATCAAGCCTGGGCTGTATCTTCTTGGAACTCCGGAGGTTTGCCATGGTGAGTGGAGATTTGACGCACCTGAGCCGTGACTGCTGATCAATCGAGGCTTCGCCACTTCCAGCCAAGACTTGGGTACCGGTGGGAGTTAGCGAGGTAGGATTTAAATGCCATTAAATCATCTTTCTCCATGTGAACCTCTGTTCCTCTCTAATATTCATAAATTCATTCTTTAGGACTCTTGTTTAGTTCGATTGGGAGTTAGCAAAAGCCAACTCGAGTGTCAAGTCCTGAATTAGGTCGCTGGCCATCGCCTTCATCGATCGGTCAACTGCCAGGTAATTTTTGGTTCCCCTGTTTTCCCAATAAATATTGGTTGGCAGCATGATAGAAGATATTTTAAGGGGATTATAGCATGGATTTTGATAGCTATAATCTTATCGAACGCATGATCGATTCGCCGTTGGTGTTGTTTGTTTCATTTTTGCTTGGTGATTTTTGTGTTGCTTTATCTCCTTTTTGTGGTTACATTAATAGCATTAATGCCGTGGGCCAAAAATCAGATTTAGATTAGTTTTGTAGTAATTAAATGGTTCTCTATTTTTTAAATTAGTAAGTTATTTTATCAGATTGATTGGTTGAAGGGTTAAGGTTCTGCAATAGGTTGACTTCAAGGATTTGGAGATGAAATCTTAAGTTTCTGCATGGATCTCTGAGCATGACTAAAGCATTTAACAAATGTTTTGCGCTGCTGGTACTTGATGAATAGTAGGTTTTTATCCGCATGGTTTGAGATTTTGAATGAGCCTTGTTTCGTCTGATGATTTAAGGCGTCTGGTTCTTGCCATCTTGATCCTCTAGAGTTGGATGTGGCGATCGAATTGCTATTTTTTTTTTTTTGGCCTTTCCTTTCCCCTAGTTCAATGGGAATAGCTGGAACTTTTAGAGTCGAAGATGAGGAAGTTGGTCGTAGAATTATCCTTTGTCCAGTGATTTTCTGTTCGCGACTGTTGCTCAGATTTACTGGTGCATCTGCAGCCAAGAAGCGTTTACGTTACTATTCTTATATTTACGTTCCTTTCCTTTTATCAGTATCCTCTCAAGTGGTTTTCAGATCCACTGATTTCAGTTGAGGCTTCCTTTCCTGACAACTCCTCTCCCAGAAAAAGAAAAAAATGATCTGACCCCATTCGGAGCACGCTTCGTTGCTCAGAATGAAATTTTTGCAAGCTATTGAGATCAGCATGTGCTAACTTACACATATTTGCTTACTAGTTCTACGTTTAATGCATCCAGTTCCTTGCTGTAGAAGTAATATTATATTTGTAGCATTGTGTATATCCCAGAGTCTCCTCTTCTTTCTTGTTATTGGACAAGTTGCACCCCTGGTTGTTGATTGAGTTCCAATTTGAGAAGGCGACAATGTTTGGACATTTTGTTCTTCTGCTCATTCCTCCAGTTATGACTTGTTTTTGCTTCTCTTCATTCTTCTAATTCCATATATGCTCTCTATCAAATTCAATGCATCTTGGCATCACTATTTTGATAGCGATGGGATTAATCAGCTTGTAGCCACTGGATTTCATACCATAGAGCAATAGAATGCATTTATTACTTTTGTCTTCTAGCTTCACTCTCGTCTTTTGGTTATTTGGCATATGCAACAGCATCAAAAATTCTTAGACGATTAACTCTTGGCTTATGTAAGCTCTATGCTTCCTCCAGTGTAGCATTACCCGCTCATTTTATAGGAAACCGATTGAGCATGACTAAATTTATATCAGAAAATTTTTTAAACCTCAGGCTTTAAAAAAAGATGTTTCAGTCTTGATTTTGGTAAGGTGAAATTGTCAGTTTTGATTTCAACAGTTCTGCTCTAGTTTCAGAATTTTCAGCCGTAACACTAATACTATAAATCAGCCAGTCACATAAATTGGGAACATTTTGAAATTTATTGTGTTCTTAAAATAAAGAAATGACTAAAGCATTTAACAAATGACCTGTGTATATTTTAGCAGATTTAGCCTTATAATTTGGATTCATCTGAAACTATAAACCTAACTGCTATTTTAGATCGGTTCCCAGTGAAAAATATAATCTCTTCAATAGTGGTTATTTAATGATTCCATTTTTCATGAAATCGATTCCCTTTTTGATTTGAATGTACAAAAATTTGTGAAGCTCAGCAAGTCTGGAAGCATGGGAGAAAATTATTGTGCTTAGTTGATACTGGGTCATTCACAGAATTGCTAAACCTTCCCTATTTATCATGAGTTGGTTATGTTGGTTATTCATCTGTATGGGTTTAGTGGTTTCAATGTTTGGGCTGTAACTTCATTCCATGGCAAAACCACAGCTATGCCAACACATATATCAAGGAGTTAGTAGGATGTGAGGTTTATAATCATTCATGTTTTAAATTTTGTACTTCAGTATCTACCTCACTAAATAATCAGATGCTATTAATGTTTTGTGGTTACATTAATGACAAATCAGGTTCAGCATCAACAAAAGGCTCTTGTTTGTATGTAAAAACACACATACACACACATATGAACCAAGGGTTGAGATCCCCTTCATACTGCTCCATACCAGCTGCTACATAAAATACTGGCCATGAGTAAGTAAAGCATGGGCTAGCATAAGTCCATTTGGGGGAACCAGGCTCTTATCATGTGATATAGAGGTGTACAGACCCCTTATTGCTTGGTTTTCTTTCTTATTTTTTTCCCTCCTCTGTACCAAAGCATATAAAGTTACATCAACCTAATAATGCCCCTGTATCAAGAATCATCTCAGAGTCCAGCCATTGATATGATACCAATCCTTGGAATTTGAATCCTTTTGTGAATATACATGCATCTCTGTTTGCCATAGCCCATATGCATTAAATTTGTGTACCTTTATAGAGAAGTAACACACACACACACACATTATGTTGTACATACAGATAGAAGATAACTCTATGATCAGACATCATGTGGAAGCAAACAGATATGGCAGAACTCATACAGAAATGTTTTGAGTATTTGAGGGATTGGACTTTCAGGCCGTGCTCCTTAGAAATGTTTTGTGTTTCTTTATAATTGTTTTGAGAAATTAGCAGTGAACGGATTGGTTATTGAGGGGGTGATGTTCTAACTAAGACAAATCATGTTATGTTTGAGATATGTCTCTCTAGGTTGCTCTATTGTGCAAATATTTTTCTCTAATCAGCAACCATGTTTCTTTTTTCAGAACACAGGAGATCAAGTTAAGCTAGTGAGGCAGCCTTTAATCGGTGAAAGTTTTTACTCTTTTTTCTTTTAAACTAATCTTCATTTTTTTTAATTTATTTGTCCGTGCATTGCCTAGCAAGTTATTTGTCCGTGCATTGCCTAGCAAGTTATTCATACTTTCACAGAAATACTTAGCGACATGGATAAGAGTTGGATTGATTTGCCAAATAGGACGTCTATTGAATATATAGAGGGGATTAAGCAGTTCATTGCCTTCACCAATGGATTTGATAGTGAGCACATCAGTTGTCCCTGTAGAAAATGTGCGAACCGTTATTACTACACACGAGATATTGTACGAGAGCATTTGATTCTAAATGGGTTTTTGAAGAATTACAAGAATTGGACTAGACATGGGGAAGATTATGTTCCTTATTGCAGAGAGGAAAGAGTTGAGATGGAGGTCGATGTTACGACAGTTGATCCGATGATCGTGATGCTAAATGATATTGCATGCGGGTTAGCACCCGAAGACAGTTGTTGTGAGACTGATAGGGTGGGTGGGAGTAATCCTCGCTCGGGTGCAGATGAAGAAGCATTAAGGTATTTTGAAATTCTGGATGATGCGCAGACCGAATTGTATCCTGGATGTATGAATTTCAGTAAATTATCTTTTATTGTCGAGTTGTTACACTTGAAGGCTTTGAATCAGTGGACGGACACGTCCTTTGACATGCTGCTCCAGCTATTGCACAAAGTGCTTCCATTCGGTGCAAAGCTAGTTGAGTCCTACTACCATGCTCGCAAGTTAACTGAAAACTTAGGCTTCACATATGAGACTTTCGATGCATGTCCAAACAATTGTATGTTGTTTAGAAATGAGAATGTCGACCTCGATACGTGTATTGTGTGTAAAACTTCAAGGTGGAAGGACGATGGGGTTGGTCAGAATCGTCAGAGTAATTCGCGAAGTGTTTCGAATCGTGGGAAGCTTGTCGCTGTAAAGCAAGTGCGATATTTTCCACTCAAGCAAAGGCTAAAGAGGCTTTTTATGTCATCTAAAATTTCTAAATTGATGCGATGGCATGCAGAGCATGGTAGGGAGGATGAAAAGTTAACCCACCCAGTGGACTCCCCGGCATGGAAGGATTTCGACAAGAAACACCCGGACTTTGCCTTGGATAGTCGTAATGTGCGGCTTGGGTTGGCTGCAGATGGTTTTAGCCCCTTCAGGTCCATGACCGGGGCAACTCATAGTACATGGCCAGTGTTGTTGGTTCCGTACAATCTTCCTCCTTGGTTATGTATGAAGCAACCTTTTCTGATCCTATCCACTCTTATTGACGGACCAAGGGGCCCTGGGGATAAAATTGACGTGTATATGCAGCCTTTAATTGACGAGTTGAATGAATTATGGGCCGAAGGTGTGATGACTTTTGATTCTGAAGGAAATGAAATGTTCAAACTTCGCGCTGCATTATTATGGACAATCAATGACTTCCCGGCATATGCGAATTTGTCAGGTTGGAGCACGAAAGGAGAATTTGCTTGTCCTTGTTGCAATAAGAGTAAAAAGTCAAGCTGGCTAAAACATGGCAAAAAGTGGGCTTACACAGGTCACAGACGTTTTTTACCTCCATTGCATAGGTTCAGAAAGGATAAAGTGTCATTCGATGGCACTCGAGAATATGGTCCAACACCACAAATAATGACTGGGGTTGATTTGTTATCACAACTTGAACAAGAGCAAATACGCACAGTATATGATTTCCAAGATCTATTAGCCCCTCCATTGCCTGCTATTCCTGGTGCGAACAGAAGGCGAAGTCATAACTGGAAGAAGAAAAGTATTTTTTACGAGTTACCGTATTGGAAAGATAATTTACTGAGGCACAACTTGGATGTTATGCACATTGAGAAAAATGTGTGTGATAATATATTATGGACCCTTCTCGGTGTTAAGGGAAAGTCCAAAGATAGTGCCAATACACGTCGTGATTTGCAGGAAATGGGCTTGCGGAAACCACTACACTTACAGATGACAGAGTCTAACAAGGCATACATGCCTCCTGCACAGTACACGATGAGTAAAGATGAGAAGGAGGCATTTCTTTCCATTTTGAAAGGGGTTAAGGTGCCTGACGGCTATTGTTCTAATATTTCTAAGCGTGTGAATATGAAAGAAAGGACTTTACAAGGTTTGAAGAGTCATGACAATCACATTCTCATTCAACAATTAATTCCTATTGCAATCCGAAATTGTTTACCTAAGAATGTTGTTGAGCCCTTGATTGAGGTGAGTAACTTCTTCAGACAACTGTGTTCAAGAGTCCATCGCACAAATGATTTGAAAAGTCTCCAGGATAGGATTGCGCTAACACTGTGTCATATGGAGAAACTCTTTCCACCTTCATTCTTCGATGTAATGGTTCACTTGACCATACATTTAACAGGTGAAGCATTGCTTGGTGGCCCTGTCCAATTTCGGTGGATGTATCCTATTGAGAGGTACCTGAATACGTTAAAAAGGTATGTACGTAACAGAGCTCATCCAGAGGCATCGATAGCCAAGGGTTATTTAATGGAAGAGTGTACTAATTTTTGTGCTGCATATCTTAATGATGTTGAAACCAAACTTGATAGACCCTTGCGGATTAATGATGGTCCTATTGGGGAGGGAACAGCATTTGATCTGGATAACATCGACTGGATTCAAGCTCATCGATACGTGTTGTTTAACACTCCATCAGTTGCGGCGTTGATTCAGTAAGTGAATGCTCATTCATATATTTAACTTATTCATGTTATGTCTAACTCAATCAAGCTTGTCATTAACACATGTTGTTTTGCATTATAGGACACACATTGATGAGCTCAAACGGGACATGCCTCGTGCGACAGATAATCAAATTCAGCAGTCCCATTTTCAATCATTTCACGATTGGTTCAAGAATTATGTATGTATAGATATGGTTGTATGTGCTTCAATTTGTTCTTATCATATTAGTTTTACGTATCTTTATTCAATGATTACTTTAATTCTGTAGGTGTACAATTTACGACGAGCGAGTGAAGGTACTTTGACTGATGAAATGAACCAACTGGCTGATGGTCCGTTTATAACGGCACGACGTTACACAACTTGTGATGTCAATGGGTATCGATTTCGCGTCAAAGAAGTAGATGAGAAACGAGCAACACAAAATAGTGGTCTAGGGAGTCCTTCTGTCGATGCAGGTTATTATTATGGCCAGTTGAAAGATATCATTGAAGTTATATACAGTCACGGATTAAAATTTTTGTTATTCAAGTGTGACTGGGTCGATCCAATCCGTGGGACTAAAGTTGACAAGTATCAATTTACGTTGGTAAATTTCAACAATTTGTTATATCGAGATGAGCGAGTAAGTAATGAACCATACATATTGGCCAGGCAAGCTGAGCAAGTTTACTATGTTATGAATCCCATGGATCCTAACTGGCAAGTTGCAGTTAAAATGTCAAGGAGGGGGGTGTATCAAATTGAAGATAATGAGCCAGATATTGATGCATTTGCTCAGCAAGTTCTTGACCAAAATGTAATATTTCAACGTGATGAGGATGTCAACTGGGTTAGAGAGACAGTTGAAGGAGATACTATCGACTTGCATGACCAGTGAACTGTTCTCCTTTTTTTCTTCTCAATTTTGCTTAAGAATATGTTTTACTTTTTGTTTACGAATGGTTTTAGTTATTACTTGCAATTTATTTATCTTATGATACGTTAAAAAGATATGTCCGGACGTAAGAGGAGAGAGCATCCACACACGATGGACGAGTTTTTACAGCATAGCCAGGCTCGTTCGTCGACAGGGCCTTCTCCATCTACAGACCATGATCCACAGACACATGCACCGGCACGATTTAGATCTTCCCAGTCGACAGGGCCTTCTCCATCTACAGTTGGTGCATCGACCTCCGCACATACTGGTATAATTTCATTTTTATGTTTAACAATTATATAAAATAATTTTAGTTTTATTTAACTAATAAGTTTATTGTTTATAGCTTCTACTACGACGAGTTCATCTTCCAGTAGGGGTAGGGGCCCAGCTAGAGGGATTCCTTCATGGAATGCTGGTACCCGTTTTGATGTGCAATTTGACGACACATTTCATCCAGTCGGAGAAGGGGCTCGCCCCTTTATCAGCCAGTTGGGGCATATGGTTCGAGACCCACATAGATTTCCCCTGACTATGCTTGATTGGACTGCTTTTCCTCAGGATACGATAGATCGACTCTGGGGGGAGGTTAAGGTAAGCCGCTGAGTTCTATCTTATAGCTTCAACGTTATTATACGATGTATCAAAATTTCTTATCCTAAAATTTCTTATCCTACGCAGGACAATTTGAGGTCATGTCCTGATGATTTTCGTCCAGTTTGCTTGGCAAAGTGTCGAAAGTTATGGAAAGACCACAAGAATAAGGTAAAGAAAGAGCATTGGGAGAAGAATGTGGACGACCCAGACCTTCTTCAGCAAGTCCCAAGGGGCATTCTCCCCGCACAGTGGCCTGAGTTGGTCCGGTACTGGTCGAGTGAGAAGGCAAGGGTGAGTAGTTCAACCTATTTTTTGTTAAATTCATATGAAACATTCGTTGTAAACTTATAAACACGACCCAAAATGAATGCAGGAAGAGGCAGAGCGAAATTCTCAAAATCGCTCGATGCAGGGCCCTACTCACAGGCTTGGGACTCGACACATTACGCAGATCCGGCACGAGGTAAACAGTCACGTTAAACCATACGTATTTTGATTGTTGACGTAGTGTGTATTCATATATGTAGATGACATGATTTATCCTTCGACAGTTACGTGAGCGGGGTGCACCCACCGACCGGATGTCTGTATGGATGGCGAGTCGCAGTCTCGACCATCCTGAGGTTGCAGCTCTTGTAGTAAGTATTTACCTTTACGCAATACTTTTTTAACCTATTATGAGATTTATTGATTTACTATTCTAATTTGGTTGCTTTCTTGCACACAGGCCCAGTTTGAGGCTCGATTGGCCGAGCTGCCAGAGGAGGAGCGACAGGTAGTTGCTAGGCGGGATGAGATATTCCACACCATCATAGGCCAGGATGGGCACGGATACACACTTACATACGGCACAGGCATACCACGTTCGACTATCATGCGAGCGGAGTCATCCCAGGGCTCACGCATGCGAACTGACGAGGTGGCTGAGCTGATCCAGTCTCTTCACCAGCAGATGGATGCGCGTGTCGAGGATCTTCGGGTAAGGATGCAGGCTGCGATGCAGGCCGAGGTGCAGGCTCAGGTGCAGGCTCAGGTACAGGAGCAGGTGCAGGCATTTAAGGCGGAGCTACATCATCGACTAGCTCAGAGTGGTGTCCCTATAGCTGATGATTCAGATCCACCGATTCATACTCAGGTTCATAATTGAAGGCATCTGTATTTAAATTTAATTTAATTACTTTTAAAATATATATTATTTATTTCTGTTGTTAATTATATACTATAATATTGTAGGCCCCAGACGCTGGCAGTAGTCACCAGGCGAGACATGACTCAGTTGGTGAGGGCTCAAATGAACATAATCGGGTATGAGTTTATGAATATGCTTGATCCAGTAGCATCAATTTTTCTTATTATTTCTGTAGTTGTTTTATGCTGCAAATGTTTTTCGTTGATTCAAAACACGATAGATGACAGTTTTATGCTGCAAATGTTCTTGGATATTTTTTATTCAGCAAATTAAAAGAACAGACATATATTGACTTCCAAGGGTAAGAAGTGTAGTATGATTGCAATTAATGTGGCTAAACTTGGACCCAGTTGTTTCAATCAAATAGGAGTCACATTAAAGGCGCTTACAAAAACGTGCCACACTTTTGGAATGCAGTCGCACCAGCTGGTGTCCAGTGCTATGTCCAAATTGATACTCGGTACAGTGACGAAAATGACATATGCAGCAGTATCCTGGATGTTGGTGCTCCAACTAAGTTGACATCTCTTAAAAAGAGACATATATGAACTCAGATCCCCTTCAATTCTGCATTGGACTGTTGGATGGATTCAGTTCTAAGTCTCGCCGTCCATGCACTGCAGACTGGCTGGGACTTGACTAAGGACGCCAACCGGACAAAACGAGGCTTATAAAGGTCTTAATCTTCGTATAAGAGTATCATAATACTTTTATATATATATATATATATATATATATATATATATGGCCAACAAGGTTGATTAGAGTAGAGATATCTTTGTTTCCATCTACTCGATCACTGACCGTTCTGTAATGCTTGCATGAATGGGGAGATAACTAACTGCTGTACTCTAGCTTTGCCATCATATAGGTCCATGAAAATGAATGTAGATCAAATCTGTTTAATTATATTTATATTTTATTGATTAATAAATTTAATTTTTTGTTTCAGGTTGATTGACTGGTGCTGCATTGGGACAACTGTTTTCTTTATGTTTTTTTTTGTGAAAATTGTATTAGATTTTTTTTTTTTTTTGGATTGTAAATCAAAGACGTTGCAGATTTATTAATATAAATAAATTGTTTTTTTTTAGTTTATACTTTTATGTGTGTGTGTACAATTTAATTTTAATATTTAGTTTATATAATTTTGTAAAACAGGTACAGGTACCCAAACAAAAAAAAAAATCAATAACCAAAAATAAAATGAATTAAAAAAATAACAAAAATTACTATTAGCGACCGCCTAGGCGGTCGCTAATAGTCAGAAAATAGCAAAAAAAATTATAGTATTAGCGACCGCCTAGGCGGTCGCTAATAGTCAGAAAATAGCAAAAAAAAATTTATAGTATTAGCGACCGCCTAGGCGGTCGCTAATAGTCAGAAAATAGCAAAAAAAAAATAAAAATATATAGTTAGCGACCGCCTAGGCGGTCGCTAAAGGCCTTCAGGCGGTCGCTAATAATAAAATTTTGTGCTCCGTCAATCGGTCGCCCAAGCGGTCGCCAATACTTTTAGCGACCGCCATTGGCGGTCGCTAAAAGTCTTTAGCGACGAGTTTCTGGCGGCCAGCACGTGGCGGTCGCTAAACGGTCGCTAAAAACTATTAGCGACCGCTTTTTAACTTTAGCGACCGCCATAGGCGGTCGCTAAAAATACTTTTTCTACTAGTGTATGGACAACAAGCACTACAATTTTTATTTGCAAAAAATATGGGCACTATGCTAAAGATTGTTGGTACAAAGATAATGTTAATTATGTTGATGAGAAAATTTATTTTACAAAAGAACAAGAAGAAGTAACTCTACTTTTGGCCTACAATAACATTTCTGGTGCTATCAAAAGAAGTACTTGGTATCTAGACACAGGTGCTAGCAATCATATGTGTGGGATAAAGGACATGTTTTTTAAGATGGATGAAAGCTTCAAAGGCTCGGTGACTTTTGGAGACTTCTCTAAAAGGCCAGTTGAAGGGAAAGGTAAAATCCTTATCAAGCTTCAAAATGGCACTCAAAATTTTATTTCAGATGTCTATTATGTTCCAGACATTAAAAATAACATTCTTAGTTTGGGCCAATTGCTTGAAAAAGGCTATGACATTCACATGAAAGAATTGGGTCTTTCTATCAGAGACAACAACAATACTCTTATTGCACATGTTCCTATGTCAAAAAATAGAATGTTTGAGCTAAGTTTGCATGTTGATGGCTCCTCTTGTATGTTAACACAAAGTCTTGATGACTCTACTCTATGGCATCTTAGATATGGACATTTAAACTTTGATGGATTAAAACTTTTGTCTAGCAAGAATATGGTGACAGGAATGCCTTGGCTGAAAATGTATAAGAAAAAATGTGAAACTTGCATAGTTGGAAAGCAACAAAGAAGAACCTTCATTTCAGGAAGATCAAGAAGAGCAACAAAACCATTGGAATTGATACATTCAGATGTTTGTGGCCCAATCAAACCAACAACTATGGGAGGTAATGAATATTATCTTTCCTTCACTGATGATTATTCTGGAAAGACATGGGTTTACTTATTAAAAAAAAGAGTGAAGTGTTTCAGAAATTTAAGGAATTTAAGTTGCTTGTTGAAAAACAAAGTGGTTTTCAAATTAAAGCTTTGAGATCGGATCGTGGTGGTGAGTATTTATCCAAAGAGTTTTCAAATTTTTTCAAAGCACAAGGAATTTTTCATCAGGTTACTATGCCTTATTCACCTCAGCAAAATGGGGTTTCAGAAAGAAAAAATCGAACTATTTTAAATATGGTTCGATGTATGTTGAAAGATAAAAATATGCCTAAAGAATTTTGGGAAGAAGCAGTTGCTTGTGCAGTTTATTTGTTGAACAGATTTTCATCAAAAAGGCTTCACAATATGACACCTGAGCAAGCATGGAGTTCATACAAGCCTAAGGTTGATCATCTTCGCATTTTTGGAAGTATTGCTTATGTCAAAGTGCCTGATGAGAAAAGGATCAAACTTGATGACAAAGGAGAAAAGTGTATTCTTTTAGGATATGCTGAAAATTCAAGTGGCTATAAGTTGTATAATCCTATTACAAAGAGAGTGATTTTTTCAAGAGATGTTGAATTTGATGAAAAGCAAATGTGGAGCTGGCAAGATAACAATAAAATGCAAGAAAATAATGAAGAAGAAGAGTCACAACATCAAGAAGAAATTCCATCAACTCCACAACAAAGTCCAAGACATTCATCTCCACAAGAAAGTTCCAGTGGCTCATCCTCAAATAGAGCACACAAAACTCGGAGTGTGCAAGAATTGCTTGACGTCACAAGGCGTCTTGATGCTAATGATTATACTATGTTTTGTCTTTTTGCAGGTTATGATCCAATTGAGTTTTATGAAGCAAATAAAGAAGAAAAATGGAGACATGCCATGCATGAAGAAATTTCATCAATAGAGAAAAATGACACTTGGGAACTCACAAATCTTCCCCAAGGTCATCAAGCCATTGGAGTCAAATGGGTGTATAAAACAAAAACAAATGCAAGTGGAGAAATAGAAAAACACAAAGCCCGCTTGGTAGTAAAAGGCTACAAACAACAATATGGCATTGACTATGATGAAGTTTTCTCTCCTGTTGCTCGAATGGAAATGGTACGCCTTCTCATTTCCTTAGCAGCACAAATGAAATAAAAAAATTTTTAAATGGATGTTAAATCAGCTTTTTTGAATGGATATTTGAATGAAGAAGTCTATGTAGAACAACCTTTGGGTTTCATTCAAAAAGGACAAGAAGACAAAGTCTACAAACTCAAACGAGCTCTTTATGGATTGAAACAGGCTCCACGAGCTTGGAATACAAGGATTGACAAGTATTTTGCTGAAAATGGTTTTCAAAAATGCCTTCTTGAACATTCTCTTTATATGAAGTCTAATCATGTTGGTGATGTTCTATTTGTTTGTCTATATGTGGATGATTTGATATTCATAGGAAATAATCTTGCAATGATTGAAGTTTTCAAGACTTCAATGATCAAAGAATTTGAAATGACAGATTTTAGCTTAATGTCTTATTTTCTAGGTATTGAAGTAAATCAATCAGATGAAGGCATATTTATTTCACAAAGCAAATATGCAAAGGAAATTTTGGAGAAATTCAAGATGAAGAATTGCAATTCAAGCACAACTCCAATTGAATACAATACTAAATTAAGTAAAGATGGAGAAGGAGATCTTGTCAATCCAACATATTATAAAAGTTTGGTTGGAAGCTTAAGATATCTTACAAATACAAGGCCGGATATTGCTTATAGTGTTGGAGTTATAAGTCGTTACATGGAGAAGCCAAGAATGGATCATTTAATTGTTACAAAAAGAATCCTTCGATATATCAAAGGTACGCAAGATTATGGTATTTTCTATTCATATACTAATCCAATAAAATTAGTTGATTTTTGTGATAGCAATTGGGCAGGAGATATTGATGATAGAAAAAGTACGAGTGGATTTGCCTTTTATATTGGAAGTGGAGCATTTACATGGTCTTCAAAGAAACAACAAATTGTTACACTTTCATCATGTGAAGCAGAGTATGTTGCTGCAGCAAATTATGTTTGTCATGCACTTTGGCTTCAAAGACTACTACAAGAAATGAAGATTTCACATGAAGAGCCAACCAACATTTTTGTTGATAATAAATCTGCTATACAACTTGCAAAAAATCTAGTCTTCCATGATCGAAGTAAGCATATTGATACAAGATTTCACTTCATTCGAGATTGTATCAAAAATCAAGAAGTACAACTTCTCCACATTTCAACAAAAGATCAAGTAGCTGATATCTTCACAAAAGCCCTCAAGGAAGAAGAGTTCAAGAAGTTGAGAAGCATGCTTGGAGTCATGAAGAATCAAGTTTAAAGGGGGTGTTGAAAACTAAACTTGATTGCTGCATAGGAAGTTGTTATTATTTAATTACTGCATAGGAAATTGCTGTTATTTAATTGCATAGGAAATTACTGTTATTTAATTGCATAGGAAGTTATTATTCTGAATTAAGTATTGTGAAAGACCAAGAGTCATTTTGTAATTATAAAAGGTTATGTATCCTTTCACGTTTCAGCAAGAAAATAAAAAGAAACCAGAAATTTTTTCAGAAGAAAATATCTTCTCCTCTTCCAACACTTGAGGCGGTAGACTCCCTTGAAACCATCTTGGAGGCTGACGCAGCAATTGTTCAACTCTAAAGTTTCCTGGGAATCAGAGTGAGGAAGGACGATAGGGACGGTACCTCGGTCGGTATTTTGTTGAAGATTTGGAGGACCTCGAGGCCGCCTTTGCGGAAGAGCGTGAAGAGGAAGCGGGTGATGAGATCGCCATGGTCCCCAATAAATAAGTGGGAGAGGGAGAAGGAGCAAATAAGTAGAACGCACATAAATTATATGCGGACTTTTGGTTTTTAAAGGAAGCGATCGTATTAAAAAAAATACTATGCAGAGGCAGCGATCGGATTAAAAAAAAATACTGTGCAGAGAAAAATTCGCATCGAAAAGTTTATCAGCAAATTGATGTGAACGCATACACTACATATCCTGCGCACATGCATGTTTAGAAGAGCATAGCTCGCAAAGGACATCTATGCGACATAATTCGCATAAAATATTTATGATATATATGTATTTAAATTTTGCTACATTCAAATTTGATCAAACCTAAATTTCATCACCCTGTTTATCCTTAAATCCATATAATTCATAAATTTCAAAAAAAAAAAAAAAAAAGCTATGGAATCCATATAGAGTTAAAGATAGCACAAATAACTAAATCTTAAGCTTGACTGCATTTGAATATAATTAAATTATGTCTTTCAATAAAATGTTTGATCGAACTGTCGTAGCTATTGCTATTAAAGCATTAAATAACCAATAAAAATATTTTTTTAATATAATATGTTATTTCTCATTATTTCTTTCACAAAATAAATTATGTAAATGATAAATAAATAATTTTATATCTATAAATAGAAATGAAATAATTAATTCATACAAATCTAAAAAAAATTAATATTGGGCTCTTTTTCTCTTTACACTAGAACCAATTTTATCACATTAGGTAAAGGGTTTGTGGAGGAAAAAAAATAATTCATGGAAATGAAGGAGATAGAAAAAGGTAAAATATTTGAGAAAGAAAAAAATATAGAATTTGATTTAATTGATAAAATCATTCAAATCTTTATAAATTTTATTTTATTAAGTTTAATAACTATTTTAACTAGTTAATCCTAACAATCAGCTTTTGGAAAGTAACAGACACCACCTGAATTCATAAACTTGCAATCCAATACTGCTGCCAACTAGCCTCCAATATAATTCAAATAGGCCCTTATCTCATCCAAAGGAAAAAGTCTTGTTGCATCGTCTTTTTATGCAGCAAGCATGTTTTGATCCCACAAATTTGTTATCCGTGCATGCCAATGTGCATGCAATGCGCAATAAGGCCTATTGGACCATTGCATGCGCCCGGCATATGCTGACGACCGATGCGTGCTTGCTGCTCCGAAGAGCTGTGCAACAAAACTTTTTCCGACTAAAGATATGCATGAGTTAAACCAGATCGATTCAGAGATCCATTTAAAACCAAATTAACTTAAGTCAATTTTTTAAAATTAAAATTAAGAGCCAACTGGTTGTTGCAATAAATCAAAATGAACCAATAGATTCAATTTCCTTTATTGATTTATCTATATCTGCTTTGAATAATGATAAATTTCTAATATAACCAAACATCAGTCTAATTATTTATAATTAAAAAAATAACTCTCAATAGCTTATTTATTCATACATATTTATGGCATACCTTAATTTTAAAAATGAAAGTTCATTGGTTTAGTTTATACCTGTTGCCGCCGGAATCTGTCCTCCGACTTGGGCGCGATCGGTCTTCTGATCGGGCTTCCTCCTTGGCAGACCTGCAAAGAAGTCCTCGTGCAAGAGGCATTGGGGGTGGCCCTCCACGAAAGACCCTCCGATGCTCAAGTCAGTGGGGATAAGCGATCAACAGAAATGAGGAGAAGGCTCTCTCTGGGGAGTCCCTCCAGGGGTGCCCTATCGGGAGCTCGTGCAGAGCGCCAATGGTGGGAAGGAGAAGGGGGAGCAGTGAAAGAGAGAGAGAGAGTGAGTGATGCTGGGACTGAGCCAGGAGTTGTGTACGGGAGCTTGTGCATACCTGAGAGAATCTGAGAGTGCCTTATTTATAAGCAATCACCTGAATCTTGAGTAATCCATAGCTCGGCTCCCCCGAGCAACCCATAGCTCGGCTTCCCCGAGCAACCCGTAGCTCGGTTTTCCCGAGTAATCCGTATCTTGGCTTCCCCAAGCAATTCATGGCTCGGCTTCCCCGAGCAACCCATAGCTCGGTTTCTCCGAGATCCGATGACTGCGTAGGTCCTAGGCCACGCCTCGATATGATTCATTGTTTGGAATTCTGTTACACTAGACTTGGGCTCTCTCGCGCCAGGTTCCATGGGGGCGCGGAAAGGCTTGATTCAGATGGCCGAGGGACAACCTGGCCTTGATGGCCGAAATGCACAGATAGTTTGCGCTGCTGGGGCGTAAGCACGGCTCGAGCAGTAGAGGCACGAGGGCGACTGAGATATGACAAAAGAAATAAGCCAGTTGTGAAAATAGTTTCATTCCGTGGAGGTGCATGTCGAGCTATGGATTGCTCGGGAAAGCCGAGCCATGGGTTGCTCGGGGAAGCTGAGCCATGAATTGCTTGGGGAAGCCACGCTACGGATTACTCAGGGAAACCGAGCTATGGGTTGCTCGGGGAAGCCGAGCTATGGGTTGCTCGGGGGAGCCGAGCTATGGATTGCTTGGGGGAGCCGAGCTACGGATTGCTCGGGGAAACCGAGTTATGGATTGCTCGGGGAAAGCGAGCTATGGATTGCTCGGGGGCGCCGAGCTATAGATTGCTCAGGGAGGCTGAGCTACGGGTTGCTCGATCCGCCGAATCATACAAGTTAGCTCATTGTTTATGGGCGCAGTGTAGCAAGTGGGGGCCAGGGCTAATCTTAGCCCCTTCGCACGGTTATCAATGCAATGGCTATTTTTCCCTCAACACATGCCCCCCACTCCCTAGTTTGAAGCGTAGGTTCGAGCATAGGGAGTATAGACCTAGGTGGTGCGATCCGAACGGGGGGATGTGGATTTGACAGCCCACGCAATGATGCCTTAATTAATGTTGTGTGGCCATCTTGCCTTCTCGAGGTGGATCCATCATTTCTTAGGAGCGAAGGCGACGGTTGGGGAAGCACCATGTAGGAAATCTCGATCTTCACGAAACCTGCAGTGGCAGTTCCAGACGTCTTGGTTGAGACGCCTTATCTTCTCCCCGAGGCGGTTTCTTTTGGAGAAAACGGAGTTAAAGCTGTGCCCTCCCCATTCATAGAGCTCTTTCATTTTTTTTCCTCAAAAGATTTCATTCTTCTATTTCCTTTGCGCCCTCGTTCAGTGCCTCTTTTGATCGAAAGCATGGTGAGTCCCAATGATCAGGCTTCGGAGGTGACCCTGGCGGATCTGGAACGGATACGCCGCCTATACAAGATTCCTCAGGATGTTACCTTGTTGCTCCCGACGGCTGATGATAGGGTGACATTCAAATTAGGGGACGGAGCATTCTGTTATGAGGAAGTTTGAGGGCAAGCCTCAGGTTTCCTCTTCATCCGCTGGTGCGGGAGGTGATGAGGTTCTACAACATATGCTTCACCATGGTGGCTCCCAATAGCTAGCGCAACCTTATTGGATTCATCTTGCTGTGCAGCCGCATTGGGGTAATCGCGACTCTCTTAATGTTCAGGGTGTGTTATAATTTGGTTTCTGGGAGGGCTTCCAAGTGTCCCTACATTGGTCCTCGGAGGTCTTTCAAGATGATTTCAGACAATCTGTCGTCGATAAAGAGTAGAAATCATGATTCTTTATAGTCGAAGGGAATATTAGCTTGGATTTCAGGGAACATCTTGGTCGAGGCCAAGGCATAGGGATAGCCTCGACGAAGGAGCCGAGAGACAACACAGCTCAGTAAAAAAGGAGGTTGAGAGACGATTCAGTTTGGCTTAGGCCGAATGACGCAATGGTTCGACTAGGGCCGAAGGATGAAATAGCTTGGCTAGGGCCGAGGGACGAAATAGCTCGGCTGGGGCCGAGGGATGAAATAGCTCAGCTAGGGCCGAGAAATGAAATAGCTCGGGTAGGGCCGAGAAATGCAGTAGGTCGATTGGACGGGACCAGGAATCACAGAAGCATCCTGGCTAGGACCGGGGTAGTCTGTCTTATCAGTGGCGAAACCGTGGACGTGCCTTCGACGAAAAAGAGGGGAGTTTGGTCCCGAGAAGGGGGGTTTGTTGAATCCCCGTTGTCATCCATTTATCCTTTTCGGTAAAGAGAGGGTGACTCCTCACTTCCCACGAGCGGTCACTGAGGTGATGACGCGTAGCAAGATTTTATGTCAGTGGCACTGGGGCTGATGGCTAGGGCAATTAGGGCTCTCGCCTGGAGCGGTTTAAATACTGATAGGTGATAGGCCATCGTTAACCATTTCCTTCACCGATCTTTGCTGGTCTATCCGAGCTTGCGATAGTAGGATGGCTTCCAAAGATGGAGGGGGTCGGCCGGAGCACCAATCGACGGTGTCAACACTTGTTGGGGGGCCCGTAGGGGCCATACCAAGGCGGTGATCGATGGGGACGTCCTAGCCTCGTTGTTTGTAAGTCGTGAGCGACTCCAATAGGCGACCGAGCAATACATGATCGCCTCTACTAGGGAGATTATGCACCTCCGCGCGGTCAACGATCTGTTGGAATAGCGTGTGGCATCCCTTCAGCAACAGGTGTGCGACCCGGCAGTGGAGTGAGGGGAAGGCTCAGTAGTTCCCGGAGAGAATGATAAGCCCCTGTGAGGGGTGATGTATTTTCTTTTCTTTTTGTCGCCCCCTTTTTATGATGAATGAGAAGAACCGTTTCTATAGCTTTTGTGTTTGCCGCTGTTTTGAGACGCTCGCTTTCATCGTGCAGATTTTATAAGTGTTGGCCCAGATGGCAACCCAAGAGGGGGGGGGGGTGAATTGGGTTCTTAAAAATTTAAGACTTTTTAACTTTGGTTGATTAGTTAGCAAGATGTGCAAGTGAGAGGCTAACTAAGATCAATACACAAGCAAATAAAGAGAGATAAAGAAAGAGAAAATATGGCACGGCAAACACAAGATAATTTTATAGTGGTTCGGTGCAATCAACACCTACGTCCACTCCCAAGATTCACTTGGGTCCACACTATAATCTCTCTAGATTACAGTCGAGTTGTTTTCCAAGCTCACAACTCAAACTTGTTGTTTTCTCGGGTGAACAACGAACCCAGCTGGTTTTAACTCGGGCTTACCAGCACAAAACCCTACACGTTGTTTTTCTCGGGCTCACAACTAACCCAACACAAGCACTCCGGCTTGTAACGAGGTATACCAACCTCCACTGATTCAATCCACTGATTGAATCAGCAAACAATTAGAATAAAAGTGTTTGGATAATGAAGTGCTCCCCTTGAGCAAATATACAAATGAAGTATAAAAATAAAGAGTTAGAAAAGCCTGATTGTTTTGCAGATGGTAGTGGCTTTGGCTTTCTTCCTTCTTCTCTTTAACTCCTCTTGAAACGTTGAATCACGCCTCAGCACGATTCTTGACCGTTGAAGTCTTTTGGAGTTGAGATGAAGCTTTTTCCCTTTTTGAAAATCCTCCGATTTGACCTTTGAAATGCTTGTGGATTTTCTTTTGACTCTTGTTGATTGATGAGAAGGAGTAGACGAAACTTCCACTTGGATTTCACTCCTTTTGAATCANCCTTTCTTCTTTTTGGTTCATCTCTGTTTGGGTTTTCTTATGGCCGAATCTCTTAGCTGTGTGGGATCCTTTTTTTTAACTCTGAATCAGTAAAGATATCAAAAGTTCAATGCCTCTCTCTCTCTCTCTCTCTTTTCTCTCTCTCTCTCTCTACTTATGGCCAAATCTTTAGCTTTGCTGGGTCCCTTTTTTTTAACTCCTGAATCAGTAAAGATATCAAAACTTCAGTGCTTCTCTCTCTCAACCAATGGTTTTGTTCTCCGTGCCAACACAATAGGCCTAGGTGTTGAGAATCATGGGCTGATATCCATTACTTCACTGTTTGTCTCTTTTGCAAAAGTACTTACTTTTATAAAACATGGCCCATCATGTTGGATTGCATTTGCCCTTAATAATATAATAAATAAACAGATAGAAGTTCAGTAGATAAATTGTTGAGTTTGTACCTTAAGTGGCTTCTATTTTGGCATAAATAAATAAGACAGTTTTCAAGACATGTTTGTGTCTACTTTAGAAACCAAAGGCTTTTCTTTCACTCTTTTCGCTTGGTTTAATTTACTCAGTGACAGAACTAAATCTTGATCAAGTCCTTAGATTCTATTCTTAAGATTTGATAAAAAGATTACCTTTGTACATATGAAAGTTATATGATGAAATAGATATTCATGCTGAAAGTTATATGATGAAATTATATTATGTGTAATGAAGTAAATATTGGAGTACATTACAAAGACTTTGACCATGCATGCCACTCCAGTCAACTTTGGAAAGCACAGTGAGTTTACTTAACAACTAGACCTATGAGGATCAAATATTGATATCACCCATTGAGTTGATTCGAAATATGAAACTAGGTCGAGTTAAAACTCGATTTCAATGTTTATCTCGAAACTTTTTTAAGAAAAAGTCATTAAATCCCTGATTTGATGCGTTAGCTATGTGACAATCTGATTGATAAAGAAGTTATGTTTATGTTAAAATGTTCCTTCCATAAGTACAGGAAATGACCTCAGAAAGTTAGGCCTACCGAATGTCTACTATTTGATGGACATCTATTGAAATAAAGTTGTGATATGCTATAAACTATGATTAACTATTAGATTGCTGAGCAAGAAATAAACACATGGGCCCTCAAAACGTGGAAAAGTGGGAAGGCAAGGCACAAAAGGACACAACCTCACATGGCTAAGCAGATGAAGAGCTCCTGCAGAAAGACAAGAATCTGGCAACTCACCAAAATGTCCCCACCATTGGCTTGCGTGTTTGTGTATAAAATTAACAAAGGCAAACCTTTACTACTGATTAGTTTTGAATTAGGATTATCATGGGACTAGATACGCTCAAATGATTAATGCTGTAGCCTAATGAATTTTTTTTTTTTCCAGCTAATCAGTTTGGCTTATGTACTTTCTTATTGAAAATTAAGAGTTCCACATGGCTTTGTTTGTTTTGCAGTGGCAACCCACCGTTTTCCAAGGGACTCTTGAATGAGATGACAATCATGTGCCTTTCTCTCCATTTCATGAAAGCACCATCACTCCCACCAATTTCTTCTGAACTATAACTTGTCCTGAATTTTAACTTAATGGGTTGTTTAATGAAATGTTCTCCCTTTTTTTAATTTTCACTTTTTCTATTGCAATCTTTCTTTAAGCTTCAGTGAGAGAGAGCCAGAGAGAATAAAACTGTAAAGTTGATGATGGAGGAGGAGTCTACTTGGTCTAATTAATAATATATCTTACCATTAATTAGAATGTTTAATCATTAATACACCATAGGGAAACGTTTTGATTGTGGAAATTATGTATGGCTCCAAAATTAACAAGCCACGCCACAAGTTGTCTCACATGAAAAATCCAAAACATTCAATTAGATCAATGGTCACTGTTTTGGTTGTTAAAAAATGATGATGAAAATTTAGGAGTTTCTCACTTGGAAAGCATCAGTGGCTGGTGGCACTAAAGTAACCCCAATGGCTTCTTCACCACCAATGTCCTCTATAAAAGGAGCATCATGTGAACTTGTTCCCCATGCACAAGAAGCTAACATTGCTTTCAAAATTTAGTCCAAGGGAAAGGAAGGATGGTGTGCAAGGGGGAGTGCAGCAAGCTTAGAAGGCAGGAGCCCATGAAGATGAGGCAAGGTAATGAAGTGAGAGCAAAGGAGGCAAGCCAAGAGGTGGTGAGGCTGCAATGCAACAAAGGCAAGGCTTGCAAGTTCAAGAGGAGCTGCTTCAGCGAGGCAGAGGATGCTGCCTCCACTGCCATCTTCCTCTTAGCTTGTGTTGTATGCCTTCCTTCCTCCATTTAGCCACACATAACCACTTCCTTTTTCTCCATTTATGTTGTAATGGATCATTTCATGGTGTCCTTCTATATATTAAGGATTTTAGAGTTCTAAAGTAAACGGAACTACTCATCCTTTTCTATTCTCAACGTAGGCTGATATCATCTCAGCAATATTTTTTCATGTTCATCGTGTCAAATAAGATGATCCACTTATTAATCATCATAAAAAATATACTCGATAAATAAATTCTATGAGTTAATATACTTAATTTTTTTTAAAAAAATATATGAGAATTTAAATTGAAAATCTCAAGCAAATTAGTATACATTAATGTACGATCGCAAAAAGAAAGAATTAAAAGCATGGCATCTACAAATCCACTTTTATTTATTTATTTTTTAAAATGCGGTGGAAGTTGGGATTGCTCTTGTCAGGCTTTGGGAGTTGTTATGCCAGGCACGCTGCATTGCCAAATATACATAATCCGCCGGATGAGTCTAAAATTCACAACTTTTAATGGTTGGAAAAACTTGTCTAAATTTATTTAATTGTTTTATCAAATTTTTGTCGTAAGCCAGAAAATCTATTATCAGTTATATAATATGATAATTCAAATCTCACAAGATAATTCTCATTGATACCAAGACTGGAGTCACTCCTGTGGTAACAGTGGCGAGTACATGATTTCTTATCCGAATAAAAGGGTTGTACGTGTTGCTAAGTACATTTACATATCCAGTTTCCATCTCATCATCAATCAAATCTTAAACTGGTCAACTGCTCTCCGATCCAAAGCCTACCATTCAGATCATAGGAAGCATGGATTAAGAAAGCACGGCCTCTCTCAAAACAAGTAACCATACATTTTAACAAAGTTCAGTCCACGTTACCTCTTCAAATTTCAAGCACAGCCATGGGAGGGGAACTTGTAAATACACCGCAAAAATTACTCTCTGCCCTGCTTAAATTTTTTTAAAAAAATTAATTTTTTAAAATTATTCTTAAATTCTTTTTTTTTTTCCGAAAGAGAAAGTGTCCGGAGCGAATAGAGAAGGAAGGGTAAGGATTTAAGAATAGTTTAGATAATTAATTTTTTTTAAAAAATTTAAAGATACGAAAAGTAATTTTTTTCGGTATATTTACATGAGAGTTTCTAAATACACTTCTAAATATACCTTAAAATTACTTTTCGTATCTCAAAAATTTTAAATTTTTCATGTTGCTCACCACACTCATAAAACTTCTTGGGAGCTTCTAAATACACCGTAAAAATTACCTCAAAATTTTAAAATTTTTCATGTTATCACGCTCATATAATGTCTCTGTACCTCCTAAAATATAAAAAATACTTAAATTACCCTTAAAAACCCTCCCTATTTCTTTCCACACCCCTCTTCTCCCTCCGCAGCGCACCCCACCCAACATCCCCTTCCTCCCCGGCGGCGAGCGGTAGCGATCGATGAAATGGGACGGTTGACAAGAGAAAGTGTGAAACGATCCGGCCGCGCGCTCGCCTCTCGCATAGCAGAGAAGAGGGAGAGAGAAGCATCAAAAAGCCCTGCATCGACGTGGGCTTTTATGATCGAATTCCACTGGAACGTATCGAGATGGCATTGTTAAGACCATCGAATCCAGCAGTTGAATATAATAGTCCTTTGTAAAAGGTGAAAGTTTTTGCAACGATGTAGGATGGACACAGAAGAGTAGGGATTGAGATCTATGGGATGTTAGAGGGACCTAAGATTGGTTCTCAGGTGATGGTGGCGAAGCGGAAGAGGAAATCTGGAAGCAGGGATAAGAGAAAGGAAGCGAGGGGTCCCGAAGAGAGAAGGGAAGCCTTGGATCCTAAGAGGAAGAAGGAGTGGAATGATGACGAGGGAAGAAGGAAGCTTCGAAGTCGCTAATTCAGAGGCTCTCTGTACACGGGGCCGAACAGAGGCTCCGTTCGGGCACGATAAAAAATAAAAAATTAATAAGTTAGTAAAAATATAAACTTTTGATGGTTGCTTATCCATTAATGAAATGAAGGTTCAAATCTCTTCAAACAATGAGTTTAATTTAATGGATTGAAAGGAACGAGGGAGTTTAGATGGGTTTTCAAAAGCTAAAACGGTGAGGGAAAAGGGAGGGGGCGATTAAGGGTAGGGATGTGAAGAGAAATCATATAAAGGTCATTATATAATATGGATCAAAAAGATATATATATATATATATATATTTAAGTGTGGGTGTAGACTGTAGTTTTTGTGGTGCATTTAGAACTTCCCCACAGCCATGGGCATCAAAACCCTGCCTCTAATTTTAAGGGCACAATTCTGTGTGCTGATTCTGGTATATATTTTGATGCATAAGGTTCTCGAGAATATCTATTTTGCAGATCAATTCGATGATTTATATTTGCAATTTTCAAACCTAAACAATGAATTTCATGCAGGTGCGATGTCCTATTCCCCCTATACATGCATGTATTGAAATAAAGAAGAGAAAAGAAAGGTCAAAGAACATAACTACATAAATGCATAAAATTCTGAAGCCAATCACACTCACAAACGTGCTTGTTCCAGTTAATTTGTTGGGTGGTATGTCAACCACCCAACAAATTAGACCTGAATTAGAACAACACTTCTTCTACCTCGGTGACATACCACCCAACAAATTAGACCTGAATTAGAACAATACTTCTTCTACCTCGGTTCTCCTCACCCACAGGTCAGCGGAAACAAACATGTCCAAATACCCAAGTAAAATTTGAAGAACACTGGGTTAACAGAGAAAAGTAACATAATGCCCAAACAATATAAACTATAAAGTAGGATGAATCAATAAGTCTCAAATCGTCTTTGCATAGGCACTGAAACTTAACGTAGACAAATGTTTGCATTGAGCCTGTTACATCAAACTTTATTCATGACATACTAATATAATACGCCAACAATAATAACAAGAGAATCCGGGAGGAAACAGTGGAGCGACCAGGCACCACTCCATAGCCACATGACCAGATCCAAATCCATCCGCTGAGGTCCACTTTCCATTTTCAGTCACATACGGACATGAAATTTCAAATGCAAAGCTTAGATATCCACAACAAAGCGCAGATTGACTTCCCTTCTCTTTTTTTTTTTCCTTCATTTTTTTTCTCTCTTTTCTTCTCTATTTTTTTCAGAGCATTCAACTCTTATAATAAATTCTCACAAGTCTGATATTCTTTTTCATTTTTTTTTTCAAATAAAAGATAGTAGGTCTTGGTATTGATTAAGTGGGAGAAAGAGGCAGGCTCACTTACAATAATAAGCTTTTGAAGCCGTATTCAATTTCCTGCCACCACAATGAAATGCTAGCACCACCAAGCTAGTGTGAAATCCTTCGATAAGAGAAAAGCCAACGTGCCAAATAACTTCAAGAAGGGAACGCGTCTTCGTAGCCCATTCCCTTTATTCTCTATTGAAACTAGAGTGGCAGCTTCCCACAAGCTGAACAAAGATACTCAAGACAAAACGTCTCCTCATACCTGTTGTTCTTGATGCAGCTCCCACACTGTACGCACCTAGCAATGCAGACATCACAAGCCCTGCACTGCTCAGGCCCTTTTTCTTGGCAGCTTTGTTCGGGGCAATCATAAACAAGCTTTAACTTCTGACACATTGGGCAGATTTCGATATCTATGGCTCCCTCATCATCACAAGACAAGAAAGGGAGTCCACTATGATAATACCGAGGCTTGCAGACTTCAGGATGCTGGCGTTGGTCTACACCTAATAATGACCTCAGCTCTTCATAGTGTGCATTTGTTATCTTAAAAAGCCTGCCAAGTTCTAGGTGCTTTAAACTCAATGCACCTGACAACTTCAAAGCCTTCAAATGGTTGATGAGGGCCTCAACGGTAAGCCTCACACATCCAGGAATGCTAAGCTGCATTAACAAAAAAAAAAAAAAAAGAGAGGTAAGATCGCCTCATTCATTTAAAACACAAAAAAAATCAATTAAATAGAGATATAATTAAAAAAGGTAAAGGCAAATCAAACACTACAAGTAATGGATGTAATGCCATTTATCCAGACGCAGAATTTCTCTGAACACTTAAAAGCTGGCTCGTTACCAGTTTTGTTGAGCAACGAGCATCCGTTTGTGTGAATATATGTGCAAACATGTGTGCGTAAATATATGATTCAAGAGAAATATTTGCAGTAATATATCAAAAATAGGATCTGCTTAATCACTACAAAGCACCTACAGGATTCACCATCGGTTGACATATACAATGCAATATGGACACCAGAAAAGAAAAGTCAAAATTATGATAAGCACAAAGCTCTCATATAAGGAATGAAACTTGGCATGATCTGGTATTTTCATTCGCATCTGCCAAAGACTCAAGAATAGTTACTCCCTGGAGTGCAACAATATAAGTACCTTATGCCAGAGAACATTCTAAAAAGCAATGCATGTAACATATACCATTATAGGACAATATTGAAGCTAAAGATTTCAAATATCGGCCCTTGCTGGTCTATGCCAGCCATACCAGCTAGCACAAGTACGGTAATAGCATCGGTCAACTTTATGCAAAACACCCTGGTTTTTTTGTATGGGCGGTACATAGAGGCATGCTATTTGCGGGTTTGATACTGTACTGTGCTGGTCCATACCGAAAAGCCATGATGGAAGGGCATTCCACATATTACTAACATTATGTGAGCACATATGCACCAATAGCAACAAATGCATGCACATGGACAAGCACACTTAAATAATTACTGATGCATTTGCGCATGCACCCATGCTCCCACAAGCACCACAGGAATACATTCAAGATGCAAGCTCACACAAATTTGTCTTACCCCAATCCCATAGCGGGATTTAATATCAGATGGGTCTACCCTTTATAAAGAAGGATATTTCAGGAAATTTCCTAATTTGTCCCCCCCACCCCAAGAGACAAATTTGAATCCTGCTTTCAACTTGTTAGAGGATGGGACTGTGCCAATAGATTATTATTGTTACCTTTTCTCATATTTGACAACTCACGCATGAGCATATGTTTGTATGGATGTATCCATTTGCATGTGTCCATTGTGGATATATGGATGGGTGGAGGTTGCATGTACCATTCTAAATTTTTTGCTTAATTTATAGGTTTTTTTATCGCTCCAAATGAAATTGGAGGATGGCTTTTGCCAATTTGAGGATAACAATGACTTTTTGTCAATCTAATTTGTAGAGATTTCTCTTATGGTTTAATGATAGACAAAACAATAACAACAACAACAACAATAAAAGTCTTATTAAATTTTAGCTCTTTCTGAGTTTTATTTTTGTAGAATGCAAAAATTCTAAGTCTTTCCAAAGATAGACACAATAGCACCTAATTTAAATTTTGGATTTTACAAAATTTGGAAATGGGCATGGTTTTGTTTTGTTTATTTTTAAAAGAAGAATCTAACACTTGGTCCTTTCTCCTTTTTCTGAGAGAATACAAGGAAAGACCATTGAAATTTCATTAACATCATAAAATGTTTTAAGACGAAGATAGACAAGCCCCATCAAATTTTGTTGAGATCATGAAATGTATTAAAGGTCAGATTTGAACCCGAGTCTCTTATATCAAATACTAAGAATTGTTCCAAATTTTGGCATGCTGGCATCCTCTACAATCCCCATCAATTTCCATTGAGATCATGAAATGTATTGAAGGCCAAACCTCTATCAATACCAAGAGATTTTACCAAATTGGCATGATGGCACCCTCTACAGTCATTCAATTAATTAACTTTTGTTCTACTTCTAGCCCTTATGAGTTAACAATATTAAGATTAGTTCCTTGTACAACTAGTTTTATTTTTTCACATAAGATTGGCGGCAATGTTCTTAAGATCAAGATTGAATCATAAATCTTAGAGAGCTACATCAGATCAGATCATGATTTGGATTTTAGCTCGTTAGATTTTTTATTTTTTATAAATTTTAAATATAAAAGAAATGTGAAAATTGAAATACGAGTCAAATACATAGTGGATGGATGAAGAATAAAAAGCATATGTACAACAAGTATAATTTCTGTCAATTTAGGCATCTATATGCTATTTCTGAGGAAATAAATGGTTTGTCTGGTTATTCAAGATGTTTATATACTATCCATCAATTTTTAATTATCATTCTATGATAAATGCTTTGGAACAAACAAGGATAAGAACAAGGTTCACTATCTCAATGCTAGATCCTGTCCTGGTGTGTCAGTACACGGGTCGGTTACAGCGACTTGGTATGCTTCCTGTACTGAGTGTCAGTTCAGTATTGGTATGGCACACTTGATATAGGACAGCATGCATAGGTACGGCATGTCATGGATAAGACTTTAATACATAGCTGTAAAGGTAGAAAACCTTGCATCTTATTTTAACTCTAAATTAAAATAACAGAACTGATAATTTAACTATTTGAAATCTATTAGTAGTAGTTAATTTAAGAACCACGTGATCAAATAAATTATAGAAAAGGGATCTGCACATGATCCAACATGTAAATAACATGATCAACTTGCATCTTCTTATACAAAGGAATGTATAGTCCATCATAGGCATCTAAATCTTGTTATTCTTAATTGATTCTAATCCAAGGATACAACCCAAATCATTTAGGACCATTTTGAAGTGGACAAAGAGGTAGGAATAAAGGTTGCAGTCAATAGGAATTACAAGAAGCAGACCTCAAATTCCCCTTTTTAAAAAGCAAAGGCTACTCCACAGGATGGTGTTCAATATATGCATATATTATAAATTTACATAAATGCCAAATCTATTCGTAATAATTCATTTTGCATAGCTCATGCACCTATAATATTGCATTTAGTTGGTTAAGACCGGAAATTTAAGCTTTTGTAGTAAAGTTCATGTCACTGAACTATTAGGTCTATGCAATGTTTACCTTATTGGGTGTCAAAATAACACCTTTTGTTTTATGAAGGAATTGGAGATCTGTCAAGAGAGCCATCAATGTCCTATTACAGGAATGGCTATGAAAAGGAAATTGACTCAGCTAAGGAGTAGCATTGGTCATTGGGGCCATTGGAACCACTGGTTACTAATCTCATAATAAAGATGTTAATAATTTCTTAATTTAAAAAAAACAGTGAAAAAGAAAGCCAGTTATAATTAAATGAAGTGGTCAAAGTTCATCAGGTGCATCTACAATAGCAGAAGATTTTAATTCTTTAAAGAATGAATTTACATTGTTGCAGGTTAACCCTCACAATATTGGAATTTTAGAAAAAGAGTTTCGGAAATAATAAGGTAAGGACCAATTCTATGAAATCCATTAATAATCCAATTGGAGATCAAAACTCAGTTTTAAAATTGTATCTAAACATTGAACTGAACTTCAAGTGTCAAGTGAATCCTTGTAGAGTTAGTTGAGTCATATCTTAACATCAGCACACTTCCCAACTCATGAATGTGAACTCTGCCTTTAAAACATCTTCCATGATCTCTTCTTACTTGCACATGGTCACTGCTTAATGGGCAAATTATTGCAAAGCCTAACATCATAGTTGAAGTGGATGAAGGGGCCAAGCAATAAATCAAGGGACTGATCACATCAGCTACATATGCAACAGCATAATTCACCACATCATCTCTTTCTTTCTAAGAAGATGCTGCACAAATAAGCGACCTATCAAGAAAGTGCAAGTAGCCATGGGCATCAATGCCTGCCTTATATTTTGATGAGAAATGCTTTAATGAAGAGAGGAGTTGGCGTACTAGCTCCGGTGAGTAGGTTTTGTAAGTGGGGTGGTTCTTTCTCACCGGCAGGCAACTGTAGAGCCTTTCCACACTTCGCACCATACCATTAACAGAATCTCCATCATCCCATCCAGCAACAACAGATTCCATCAACAAAGAGGAACCTGATTCTAAAGAAAAAGTTTCGCTGGAAGTGACATGGTTTGGGGGCTACACGAGAATCACATCATGATTGTGACTATACAAGTTATGCAGAGACAGTTGATCTAAAAGTCCAATTTGGCTATTGTTTCTTTTAAGTTAGATCACTGACTTATTAATCTTAGAGAGAGACATGCATGGACAGAGCCAGGAGAGATTGTGAGCAGTGAATCAGAGGACTTGATTCCAATTCTCACAGGTGATCTCATAGCAAGTGAAGAGTGACCAGGCTTGCACCTGAAAATGTAATTGGGTTAGGAGGGGCATGGTTCTAACATTACCTCATAGCAACAGTTAGATTATTTCTATGGGCTTTTTGATCATGATTTGTGGAGCACAGGTATTTAAAGTTACATACAAACAAAGACAAAAATAAACACTAAGTTGAGAGAGTATTTATTATTGTTCAGATGGCCAGAACTATAGTTTGCTGTATAAAACTATTATTAAATTGGATTGTTTTTGGTAGTTTAATTTACGTGGCCAGGATTAACACGATCAATTCCAAAAGCTGTGATAGCTTCTAGAAATTTAATCATGCTTTTATATGAACTACATGTATAGATATATACAGATGTATGCACCACGTCTCTGTGTCTAGGTTTTCTAAGCTTGCCACATCAAATCTTCAGGACACTAGGACACATGACTTTCTAGAGATTGATCAAGAATCTAGCTATTAAACTGATTCTATTAATGTTATTTTTCTGAAATATTTTAAGATAAATGGGAAGTCTGGATAAAGAGACATGCACATTGGAAGACCTTAACAAACAATAACTTCCATTTTTTTAATACAATTTTTAATTTAAATATATATTTGCTGGTTAAATTTACTTTTTTACATGCTCCATACCTTCCCCTTTTTCCTCTCACCAAGTCAGATGCAGACACACACCCAAACCCATTTTTAGTCCATATTTGAACGGTATCAGTTATAGAAACATTACTGATCAGATATTATCTAATCTGTTTTCACAACTAATTTTAAGTAAAGGATAAAAGCAAAATCTGTCATACCAATCCATACCAGTTGTAACGCACTATACTGGTAAGAAATGGGTATGGTATTAAGGTTTGATTTGGTATAAAATAAATCAGTCTGAACCAAGCAAAACATTCCTGTACTGCCCAACACCGATCTGTACCATCCGATTTTGTGCTGAAAGTAACAAAAAGTACTAGTACCCTATCTTGATAGGGGATGCATACCGTACCATGCTGAATCAGTTATCAGTACCGGTTTTGTGGATCTTAGAAAAGTGAACATTTAGCAATTAAAAAAATACTTTTTCTGATCTGCCTACACATACTTTTTCCAATATGGTAAAGACATAGCAACCAAATACTACTGCAGTTACATCAAAATCAAATTTCTTATCACCAACAATATATTTTCACATAATCACACCATAATAAGTACGAAAGCATCAATGTGCAGAAGACTCATCAGTAAATTAATATGAACAAGAAAATGAGACAGCATAAAAGATACATGCAAGGCCTCATATACAAATTCCAACAATGCACTTCAAGGAAACAGCAATCCAATGATAATAAGAAGCAATAGCAAAAGAAATACAAGTACAACACATTTAAAGAAAGAACTTGCTTCACAAGTTAATAATGACCAATTCCAAAATAAATGGCATCCAGCAAATTACCTTAGAAAGCTTGGGTTTCTTTCAAGCACACATCTCAGTCCATCATCAGTGATCCTTGAGCACCCCACCAGGCTCAAGCACCGCAAATTTCCCTGAGCTCTCTGTGTCAATTGTAGGAGAGTGATATCGGTGATTTGCTCACTCAACTGTGAATCAACGTGGATGGATCTCCACAGTAGTGGATCATTTTGCACAGAAAAACGAAGAGATCTACAGACCATCTCGACAGAAAGAAGGTCCTGAACCCCCAAGTAACCAAGAGCAAAAGCAAACCCTCGTGAGGAGAGCTCTCCTCTCCATCAAGCTCAGATCCTTCAACACTGCTAGAGCTGAAAGCCTCCTCAACATCGAAGTTGGACACAAATTCCTCCTCCTCAGGGGATTCATACCCATAAATCTCCGAGAAGCAGACCTCTTCCCAACCCTCAAATTCATCATCGGAATTCAACTGGGTTCCTGAATAATCCACCACAGAATTATTCCAAACATAATCGCAACCCACAAACAATTCCTGATCAGCCAGTTCGCAATCTTCAAACATTCCAGCAATCACAGCAGAGAAGGTATTGCTGTCCATCCCAAAAGGATCGGCAGGCAACAGGTCGACCGGATCACACGGATCATCATCGTCATCATCACCGTAACACTCGTTTTTCGTTCCATACTCATAAATATTATTGATCCAGCGATCAAACCACTGATTATTATCGGAATGCGTTGGAATGGTGAAGGGAGAGTTGGACGTGGAATTTAGGGCCATCCCCCCGCTGCTCGCAACCCCAACTTCAAGCCCGGAAAAAGCAAACCCTAGGTATATCAAATCTAAGCGATTACCACCCGCCTCCACACCAACCCGATAATTTTTTTTTTTTTTGGATTCCTAATATAAAACTGAATTTTTTTGATAATTAGGAAAGATCAAAATTGAAAACCCTAAATCTCCCAAGAAAACTCTCAATTTTCGATGGCAAACAAAAAATATAGCATCCAAAAATCTCACCGAGCCTCTTGTTCCGGAATCTCGATTCCGCAGAGATATAGAGAGGAGGAGGGGGAAATCAACCAAACAAACAAAGTGGAAGAATTGCTCCACCGAACCCTACATGATCATAAAGAATCTGAAATCCAACTCAAAAACAAAAGAATCGAAGGAATTCTCCAAATACCGACCAAAACCTAGGGTTTTCAACAATTTGGATCCAATCTAATCGAGCGTCCTAAAATAGAAAGGAGAAACGAGAAATCTGACCCAAAGATCGGCTGTTGGGGAGCACAAGCGAAGGGGAGCGGGGGACGGACGCAACCTCGAGGGTCGGGAACGCTTCGCAGAGGCCTCTAACCCCCTTTCTAGAGAGAGAGAGAAAGAGAGAGAGGGCGAGCCCGAGGCGTGAGAGAAAGGGGGCCGGAATTCTCCGGTGCTATAATTGGCAAAGCCTAATACGCGTGGGGCAGTTCCGCACGTGTGGAGATAAGTAGATTTGGACCGTTAGATTGAATCCCTTTTCCGTGGCCAGCTCGTTTATCTAATATATTATTTAATTTTAGACGAAATTACTATAAGCTCCCTTAAATTTGATCTATTCACACATTAATCTCAAAAGGCAAAAAAAAAAAAAACCCTTAAAACTTCTATTTGATTTACAAAGTTTTCTTTCTACTCGCCGTGAAGTACTAGCAAATGATGGCCATAATGATAATTTTTTTTTATCAAAGTTTGAATAAAAATAATTTTTTTCTAGCCTAATAAGGATAAATTTGACTTTTTACCTTATAGTTTAATGGTGTTAAGGAATAGATGGATAGAATGGGTTTTTGAATGCATAGTTGTTAGAATCGGATTGAATTGGCCGTTTAGATCGATTGAACAGAAACTCGAAGGTCAAATTGGTCCAATTCTAACATAAAATCGATGTACGGTTCACTCGTGAACCGATCAATCCAATCTGAATCGGATGAAATCATAGATTTTATTATCATGCTAATCTTTTTTTTATTAAAAATTAATTTTTATTAATATAAATATATTTTTATATTAAAATAATTAATCGATGATTCAATGGGTGTTCTGACGATTAAACCAGTAATCCGATGATACGAGCCCTTGTCGGATCAGGGCCGGCTCTTAAATAATTGTGCTTTGCAAAAAATAATATACAATTCGGTTAAATTTAGAGGGTTTTATTGTAATTATTTATTTATTTTATTAGCTCTAAGTTTGGAACCCCTGGAAGCCTTGGAAGGTCGGTTGACGTAGTTACATGGCCCAGAAGGAAGAACTTTCGGGTGGGTTGAGGTGCGGTTGGATTCTAGCGTCAGGTGGGGCAGGTGGAAGCCGAGCAAGTAACCCCTTCTCCAAGGCTTCTTCCTCTCTTGTCAACCTCCTCGATGGAGGAATTTTTGACAAGTATCTGATTCTTAGATATAAAAGTTTTTCTAGAAAGAAAAGAAGTTGCTATCTGACCTCATATGTAGTCATCTTAGCCTATAAAAATTGTGTTTGTCCTCAAACTACTACACTAGCCTGAGATAATTTGCAATAGTTCTGGGATTTTTATTTTAAGATTTGCTGTTAAATTTTTTTTTTTTTTTTCATTGAGCAGGTTGCCTTTGAGGTATCATTGGTCAAGTGATTGATTGTTGGCCGACATGTTAAAAGAAATGGTTTCAAATTTTACGAGCTTGAACCTTATAACTTCTTTTTAATCTAAGTTGGATCGACATCATTCCATGGCATCTATTTTCTTGGTTTGATCAAGAAAAATATTGTTTGTGATGTTCAAAGATATTTTCTAATTTAAAATGAATAAATAGTGCTTCCATTAAATTAGTTGCAGATTTATTCCTTGATTTTTCAAAAAAAATTGTTGAAATAACTTTGAGCAACTCAAAATTTTTAGTACTTTTAACTATTCGCTGTTAATTACTCTTATTGAGGGATAAAATCGTCATTGCATTGATAACCGTGCGAAGGGGCTAAGATCAGCCTGGCCCCCACTTGCTACACTGCGCCCACAAAGAACGAGCTAACTAGTATGATTCGGCGGATCGAGCAACCCGTAGCTTGGCCTCCCCGAGCAATCTGTAGCTCGACGCCCCGAGCAATCCATAGCTCGGTTTCCCCGAGCGACCCATGGCTCGGCTCCCCCGAGCGATCCATGGCTCGGCTCCCCCGAGCAATCCGTAGCTCGGCTTCCCCGAGCAATCCATGGCTCGGCTTCCCCGAGCAACCCATGGCTCGGCTTCCCCGAGCAATCCATAGCTCGACATGCACCTCCGCGGAACGAAACTGTTTTCACGTTCGGCTTATTTCTTTTGTCATATCTCAGCCGCCCTCGTGCCTCTGCTGCTCAAGCCGTACTTACGCCCCAGCAGCGCGAACTATCTGTGCATTTCGGCCATCAAGGTCAGGTCGTCCCTCGACCGTCTGAACCAAGCCTTTCCGCGCCCTCGCGGAACCTGGCGTGGGAGAGCCCAAGTCTAGTGTAACAGAATTCCAAACGATGAATCATATCGAGGCGTGGCCTAGGATCTGCAATAACGGTCTAGGACCTACGCAGTCATCGGATCTCGGGCCATCAGAGAGCTCTCCCAGCCGTCAATCCTTCAATGGACAAGATACGGATCTCACCGGCCTCACAACAGCTTGATTCGAATCATCTCCGTATCCCAACAACCTTCGAACCTTCCAGAAGGCGCTCAAGATTGAGGTGATTGCTTATAAATAAGACACTCCCAGGTACGCGCAAGCTCCCGTACACAACTCTTGGCTCAGTCTCAGCATCACTCTCTCTCTCTTTCACTGCTCCCCTTCTCCTTTTCGCCATTGGCGCTCTGCACGAGCTCCCGATATGCTACCCCTGGAGGGACTCCCAAGAGAGAGCCTTCTCCTCATTTCTGTTGATCGCTGATCCCCACTGACTTGAGCGTCGGAGGGTCTTCCGCGGAAGGCCACCCCCAACGCCTCTCGCGTGAGGACTTCTTTGCAGGTCCGCCTAGGAGGAAGCCCGATCAGGAGACCGATCGCGCCCGAGTCGAAGGACAGATTCCGGCGGCAATAGATTATCGCTAGAGGAAGGGCAATCGACTGAAGAGCCGAGCGGCGGCGGCAACGGCCGTAGGGACTCCCAGGGGGTCGCGTTTCTGTGACTGTCGATGGGATGGCCTTAGCGTCAGCTTTAGTGGGCCATAAGCAGTTCCAAAAGACGGTCGAGGAATTTCTTGCCGTCTCGATGAGGGAGGCCGAGGCTCTTCGCCGGGTCATTGACCGGCAGGAGGGAGTGATAGCGTCCCTTCGTTAGCAAGTTGCCGAGCTGACTCGGCATAGGGAGGGCCCGACAGCTCCTGAGGGAAACAGTAAGCCCTTGTGAGGGCTCTTTTTTTTTTTTTTTCTTTTCCTTGTTGTCGTTTCTCTTTCTTTTTTTCAATCAATGAAGACGAAAATTTCATATCTGACGCATTTGTTGTCATCTCCAAAATGTTTGCTAATGTCGATTGGGGCTTGTCAGCTGCCCGAGTCCGAACGTAGTTTAGGAGAACGCTTAGGTCGGCCGGGGCTTGTAAGCTGCTCGAATCCGAACTTAGTTTAGAATGCTTAGGTCTACCGGGGTCTCAGAATTTATTGCTCGGCCCCGCCGAGGTTCAGAGATTTATTGCTCGGCCCAGCCGAGGTTCGAAAATTTATTGCTCGGCCCAGCCGAGGTTCGGAGATTTATTTGCTCGGCCCAGCCGAGGTTCGGAGATTTGTTGCTCGGCCCAGCCGAGGTTCGGAGATTTCTTTGCTCGGCCCAGCCAAGGTTCGGACATTTGTTGCTCGGCCCAGCCGAGGTTCGGAGATTTGTTTGCTCGGTCCAGCAGAGGTTCGGAGATTTGTTGCTCGGCCCAGCCGAGGTTCGGAGATTTGTTTGCTCGGCCCAGCCGAGGTTTGGAGATTTGTTGTTCGGCCCAGCCGAGGTTCAGAGATTCATTTGGTCGGCCCAGCCGAGGTTCGGAGATATATTTGCTCGGCCCAGCTGAGGTTCGGAGATATATTTGCTCGGCCCAGCCGAGGTTCAGAGATTTCCTGCTTAAACAGATAACTTGGTCATGTCGAGGATTGGTAAGCAGCATCTGTTTTCTTCATGATTTTTGGTGATATAATTTGTGGTGATTATGCCATGAATTATGAAATAATATGCCAACAAAAATTTAAGAAGGCGAGCCTGTAGAGGGCGTACCCTACTGATGATACTTGCGGAGGTTGTCTAATTTCACGTCCGAGGGATGGATCTTCCGCTTAGATCTTGCAGCTTGTAGGTACCAGATCTGATGACCTCTGCTACTTGGTAGGGGCCTTCCCAGTTTGGAGCTAGCTTTCCTTGCTCCAGCGGTTTGGAGACAGATGTTTTCTGGAGAACGAGGTCGCCAGGCAAGAAAGCTTTCCTTTGACCCTGGAGGCGTGGTAACGGGCCACTCTTTGCTGGTAGGCAGCTATTCTGATCCGAGCTTTTTCTCTGATCTCCTCTACCAGGTCGAGGTTGGCACGGAGCTGCTCGTCACTGGCTTCCTCCGAGTAGCTTTCCACCCGCAGGGAAGGGAGTCCTATCTCCATGGGGATGACGGCCTCTGTGCCGAAGGCCATTCGAAATGGGGTCTCGCCCGTGGGCACTCTCGGGGTGGTGCGGTAGGCCTATAGGACATGGTGCAACTCGTTTGCCCATCTGCCTCGGGCTCTGGAGAGCCGAGCTTTGATCCCTTGAAGCAACGTTCGGTTGGTTACCTCGGCTGCTCCGTTAGCCTGTGGATGCCCGACCGAGGTAAGGCGGTGATGGATCCCATGCTCCTCGCAAAACTGACAGAACTTTGGATTGTCAAACTGTTTGCCGTTGTCAGTAATGATGGTGTGTGGGAGGCCGAAGCGGCAGATGATGGATCTCCACACGAAGTCCTTGACTCGAGCCTCAGTTATTTGAGCAACTGCTTCCGCCTCGACCCATTTGGTGAAGTAATCGATGGCGATGAATAAAAACTTCCGCTGCCCCATGGTGAGTGGAAACGGACCAAGAATGTCCATTCCCCACTTGGCAAAGGGCCAAGCAGAGAAATGGGGACCAGGTTGGCGGAGGGGAGCCTCTGAATACTGGAGTATCTTTGGCATGGGTCACAAGCTCGGACGAGGTCGTCAGCATCCTTTTGCATGGTTGGCCAATAGTAACCTTGACGCAGCACCTTGTGGCATAAAGACTGGCTCCCCAGATGGTTGTCGCAAATCCCTTCGTGTACCTCCCGAAGGGCATAATCGGCTTCAGATGGGCGAAGGCATCTGAGCAGCGGTATAGAGAAGGACCGCTTGTAGAGCTGGTCATCAATCAACACATAGCGGGTGGCTTGCAGCTTCAGCTTTCTGGCTTCCCTTCGATCAGCTGGGAGCGACCCTTCTTTAAGATACTTCTGGATGGGGTCGAACCATGATGGTTCGGCCTCAACTTGCATTACTCGGTCAGCTTCCGTGATACTGGGTCTCTCCAAAATCTCCAGATAAAATTTTCGCTCGGCGTCCATTGATTCCGCAGTCGCCAGCCGAGATAATAGGTCGGCACGGACATTTTCGGATCTAGGAATCTGAATGATCTCAAATTCAGGGAAATGGAAGAGTAGGCTTCGAAACTCTTGGAGATATCGGACCATGTTGGTTCTCGGGCCTCAAACTCGCCCCGTACGTGACCAGCCACCAGCTGAGAGCCGGTGAAGGCATTCAGCCTCTTCACCTTAAGGTCACGGGCGATTCGGAGCCTGGCGAGCAGAGCTTCATACTCGGCCTCGTTATTGTAGGTCGGGAAGGAGAAGCGGATGCCATATTCGAAAGTCACCCCCTCGGGCTGGTGAGGACTAAGCCCGCACCGGAGCAATGGGCGTTGGATGACCCGTCGACATGGAGGAGCCACCGGGCGTCAGATTTTGGGCGCTCAGGGAAGTTGAGAGTGGAGCTGTCCTCCGGGATGGTACATTCGAGGAGGAAGTCAGCTAGCACCTGAGCTTTGATGGCCGGACGAGGCTGGAATCGAATGTCGTGCTCGCTCAGCTCGATGGCCCATTTAGTCATCCTCCCTGATGTCTCCAGACGATGGACCACCGCCTTGATAGGTTGGTCAGTCAGGACCGTCACAGAATGTGCTTGGAAGTATGGCCACAACTTTCGGACTGAGGTTATCAAGGCTAACACCATCTTCTCAATCTGGGTATACCTTGTTTCCGCGTCTTGGAGTTTGCTGACATAATAAATTGGCTTCTGGGCCTTATTTTCTTCTCTGACCAACACCGAGCCAATGGCACCTTCCGAGACAGCCAGATACAGGAACAATGTTTCCCCAGGATTTGGACTGCTGAGGAGAGGGGGAGAGCCGAGGTACTTCTTGAGATTTTCGAATGATTTTGACACTCGGAAGACCATTGGAAATTCTTAGCCGATCGGAGAGTTTTGAAGAAAGGGAGGCATCTTTCGGCAGACCGAGCCACGAAGCGGTTAAGGGCTGCTATTTCCCAGTTAGACGCTGGACTTCTTTAATAGATGCTGGGGGCACCATCTGCTGAAGAGCTTGGATCTTCTAGGGGTTAGCTTCGATACCCGTTGGGAAACCATGAAGCCGAGGAACTTCCAGAGTTAACGCCGAAGGCGCACTTAGTTGGGTTGAGCTTCATCCGATATTTGCGAGTATCGCGAAACTTTCCGAGAGATCCTCGACGTGCTGTGATGCTTCTTTGCTCTTGACTAGCATGTCGTCAACATATACCTCCATATTCCGGCCGATTTGCTCTTTGAAAACTTTGTTGACCAGCCTTTGGTAGGTGGCACCTGCATTTTTAAGACCGAAGGGCATAACACGGTAACAGTAAGTACCTCGGTCGGTTATGAAGGCTGTCTTCTCTTCATCTTCGGGGGCCATCCGGATCTGGTTTTAGCCCAAGGAGGCATCCATGAATGTCAGCATCTGGTGACCCGAGGTGGCATCTACAAGTTGATCAATTCGGGGAGATGGAAACTGTCCTTCGGGCACGCTTTGTTGAGGTCGTGAAGTCGATGCAGATCCGCCACTTGCTGTTCGACTTCTTTACCATGACAATATTTGACAGCCAACTTGGGTAATTCACCTCCCGAATGAAGTTCGCCTTGATAAGCTTATCAACCTCCTCTTCAATAGCTTTCTGCTGCTCTGGGGCGAAGCTCCTTTTCTTCTGTTTGATGGGTCGGTACATCTCGTCCACGTTGAGGCGATGGATGAGAACATCAGGGCTGATTCTGGCATATCGGAGGCGGACCAGGCGAAGACATCGGCATTGCTTCGGAGAAAGTCGATCAGCTCCTGCGGGATTCGCCTTTCAGCAGCGACCCGATCTTTATGGTTCGGTCGGGACGAGCTTCGTCCAGTGGTACTTCTTCCAGTTCCTCGGCTGGTTCTCCTCGTTGCTCGGCGAAGTCTCCCGAGCGTCCAGCCCATCAACCTCAGGCATCCTGGACTGAAGGCTGGTGACAAAACACTGCTGAGCCATAGTTTGGCTTCCTTGGATAACACCAACTCCCCGCCCGGTGGGGAATTTCATAGATAGGTGTGGGATGGAGACGACGACTTTGAGGACATCAGGCGGGTCTCCCAAATATCGCATTGTAGGGCGACCGAAGCTTGGTCACCAGGAAGTCCGTGTGAACAGTGGCCACAAGGGGCCAGGTTCCTGCCCGAACCGTTAAAGTTACGACCTTCTGGGACGATAACATCGCGGTGAACCCCATTAGGGTGGAGTCCACGGCTCGAGGTTTCCATGAGCAATTTCATCTTGGCGAACACATCAAGGTACAGAATATTTACGGAGCTTCCACTATCAACAAGGAACCGACTTACATCGTAGTTATTTAAATTGAGAGATACAACTAATGCGTCGTCATGTGGGAATTGTATCCCTTGGAGATCATCGTCGGAGAAGGAGAGCTCACCCGTTCATGCTTTCTTTGGCGCCGAGCCTTCACCATCATTCTTGGAGCTCGATGAACTACCGGCCTCTTCAATCACGTTGATATGGCCGATCACGGGTGGATTTGGAGGAGGAGGAGGCTGCTGAAGCTCGGGCTGGCGATCACCCCCTTGTCTGGCTCGGGCGCCCCCCTGAACTGGTTCAGTCGGCCCCGTTGGATTAGCCTCTCAATTTCATTCTTCAACTGCCAGCACTCCTCGGTATCGTGGCCATGCTCCCGGTGATAGCGGCAGTACTTGGTGGGGTCCCTCCGGGTTGGGTTCCCTCGGAGAGGAGCTGGTCGGGGGAGCTGGCGCTCTATCTCCATGAGGATTTGCGCCCTAGGAACAGTGAGTGGGGTGTACCGGTCGAATTGCCTGGGCGGGCTCCGGGAGCGATTTCTTGGCGGCGGTGGGGGAGCTCTTTGGCGACGAGGCGGGCTTGGCTGACGGATAGGTCGATGCCTGTCCGGACCCTTGGGTTCTTTCTTCTTCGTCAGCTTGGCGCGGGCAGCCCTCTGTGATTCTTCGACTCTGGCGTATTTGTCTGCCAGGGCCATCATATCGGAGAGGTTCGGGGGGTAACTGACCTCCATCGCTAGGTAGAAGTCGCTCTCCTTCAAAACTCCTCCTGCTAGGGCGGACATAGCCACCTCATGATTAAGGTGGTCCACCTCTAGCATGGCCTTGTTGAAATGGCCAAGGTAATTTCTCAAGGACTCCCCCTCTCTCTGCTTAACTTCAGAGAGGGAGTCGGATCTTCGTCGGTGACGGCGGCTACTGACGAACTGGCCAATAAAAAGATGGCTCAGCTCGTCAAACGAATCAACGGAACCCGATTTCAAGGCGTTGAACCAGGTTCGGGCAGATCCTCGAGGGTGGAAGGGAAAGCGCGGCAGAGGACCGCATTTGATGCTCTGTGAAACATCATTATTGACCGAAAACTACTGAGGTGATCATCCGGATCAGAGGAGCCGTGGTAGGGCTCGATGGCGGGTAGCTTAACATGGGAGGGAATCACTTCCTCCATGATCTCCTTGGAGAAAGGGACACTCTGCTCCGCCTTAGGCTGAGGCGGATGAGCATGCTTGGCGGCATCCAGCTCTTGATGCATCTCTCGGAGCTGTCGGCGGATCTCCTCTTCAGGCATAGGAGGGGCCGGACGTGGAGATGGCGTCGAATCATGGCGGGAGAGCTCCGGAGAAAGGGACCGGGCCCACCAAAGTTTGGGGAGATCGTTGTCGCAGCCCCCTCGCGGGACTGGTCTGGCCTTCTTAGGTTGGTATGGGGGGTCCGCGGCTCCATGCGGACCAGAAGAAGAGGTGGCTGGAGAAAGATGAGCTGCGGCCTCCTCGGGGAGGCGTGGAGCAGGGGCAGCTATAACTGGATGGGGGCTGTGAAGCGCTCCTGAACCAGATGGGTGAAGCGCTCCTGAACCAGATGGGTCAGGGCTTGGACCTGTTGGACCAGTGTGGCGAACTGGTCCTAGGTCACTGGGATAGCTGGTGGCAATGGAGTCTCAGCTGGTGGCGGCGGCAGCGCCGCGATACTCATCGGATCGGGTCTTTGGGAGGCGACCTAATCCTAGGCTTCAGAAGTTGCTTTTCTCCAATTGGCCATTTGAGAGGTTCTCTTCCAGATCGAGATCATTGTCTCCTTTCTTCAAGTTTTAATGGGACTTGAGGCCCTTCCTCTAGCGCCAATCTGTTGCTGTCGGAATCTGTCCTCTGACTCTGGCGCGATCGGTCTCTTGATCGGGCTTCCTCTTGGGCGGACCTGCAAAGAAGTCCTCACGCCAGAGGCATTGGGGGTGGCTCCCCGTTGACAGACCTTCCTCCGCCACCAAATGACCATGCGCTACCGGAACCGCGATACTTCCATCCCACGGCAACGAGGAACGACGGTCATCACCATCTCTCCTGGTCCCCCCAGGGCGGGGATTGGAAGGGCAAGGCCTTTTCTCAGCCCTATACTTACTACTGGAGCTGGACCTCCTGTGACGCTTGCCCAATTCCTCTCTCACCTGATTTACGAGCGCCAACCTTTCGGCTGCAGGAGCAATGCGACTCGCCTGTTAGCTTGCACAAAAATCGAAGCTAAAATCACATTAAACCTATTGGCTACAAAATAATGCTTACCGCGAGGATCCACGGGACTCAACCCAGCCATGAAAAGAGCGTCCTCTGATAGAAGGGCGCTGGCAGGAAGCACTCGACTGTTGTGTAATACGATCAAATCCCTCTTCTCCTGCTCGGATAACTCCTGATGCGCCTCTGGATCCTTTACATATCGCCCCACACCCGGGGGAAATCCGAGCCAATATTCCCTTCGACTATAAAGAATCGTGCTTTCCACTCTTTTATCGATGATGGATTGTCTGAAATCATCTTGAAAGATTTCCGAGGACCAATGTAGGGCCACTCGGAAGCCCTCCCAGAAACCAAATTATAACACACCCTGAACATTGGGAGAGTCGCGGTTACCCCAATGCGGCTGCACAGCGAGATGAATCCAATAAGGTTGCCCCAGCTATTGGGAGCCACCATGGTGAAGCATATGTTGTAGAACCTCATCACCTCCCGCACCAGCGGATGAAGAGGAAACCTGAGGCCTGCCCTCAAACTTTCCTCATAACAGAATGCTCCGTCCCCTAATTCGAATGTCACCCTGTCGTCAGCCGTTGGGAGCAATAGGTAACATCTAAGGAATCTTGTATAGGCGGCGTATCCGTTCTAGATCCGCCAGGGTCACCTCCGAAGCTTGATCACTGGGACTCACCATGCTTTCGATCAAAAGAGCGCTGAACGAGGTCGCAAAGGAAATAGAAGAATGAAATCTTTCGAGGAAAAAACGTAAGAGCTCTACGAATGGGGAGGGCGTAGCTTCAACTCCATTTTCTCCAAAAGAAACCGCCTCAGGGAGAAGATAAGGCGTCTCAACCAAGACGTCCGGAACCACCGCTGCAGGCACCATGAAGATCGAGATTTCCTACGTGGCGCTTCCCCAACCATTGCCTTCGCTCCTAAGAAACAATGGATCTACCTCGAGAAGGCAAGACAACCATGCAGCATTAATTAGGGCATCATTGTGTGGGCTGTCAAATCCACATCCCCCCGTTCGGATTGCGCCACCTAGGTCTATACTCTCTATGCCCGAACCTGCGCTTTGAACTAGGGAGTGGGAGGCATGTGTTGAGGGGTAAAAATCGCCATTGCGTTGATAATCGTGCGAAGGGGCTAAGATCAGCCCTAGCCCCCACTTGCTACACTGCATCCACAAAGAACGAGCTAACTAGTATGATTTGGCGGATCGAGCAACCCGTAGCTCGGCCTCCCCGAGCAATCTGTAGCTCGGTGCCCCTGAGCAATCCATAGCTCGGCTTCCCTGAGCGATCCATAGCTCAGCTTCCCCGAGCGATCCATAGCTCGGCTTCCCTGAGCGATCCATAGCTCGGCTCCCCCGAGCGACCTATAGCTCGGTAGCTTCCCGAGCGACCCATAGCTCGGCTTCCCCGAGCGATCCATAGCTCGGCTTTCGCTCGGTTTTCCCGAGCAACCCATGGCTCAACTTTTCGAGCAATCCATGGCTCGGCTTCCCCGAGCAACCCATAGCTTGGTTTCCCCGAGCAATCCGTGGCTCGGCTTCCCCGAGCAATCCATAGCTTGACATGCACCTCCACGGAACGAAACTGTTTTCACGTCCGGCTTATTTCTTTTGTCATATCTCAGCTGCCCTCGTGCCTTTGCTGCTCGAGCCGTGCTTATGCCCCAGCAGTGCAAACTATCTGTGCATTTCGGCCATCAAGGCCAAGTCGTCCCTCGACCGTCTGAACCAAGCCTTTCCGCGCCCCCGCGGAACCTGGCATGGGAGAGCCA
>UESW01001983.1:169539-260252 GCA_900491605.1 Calamus simplicifolius | reverse complement strand
ATTACTTTGGGAGAATAATCAACTGCATCATTAATCATTAAAAAAAGAAAAAAATTACTTGCATGCGAATCGATCCTGCATCAACTCAATTACATGAGGTTTGTATAATCTGTTCGAGTCTGACTTATTCTATAGGTGAATGTCCAGCCGTATACCAATTTTTTGAGCTTATTCAGGAGTAAGACTACCAAGCCCAAATCCGAATGGGTCCTAAACTAGAAAATGATCCATATTCTAATACTTACAATCCTAGCCAGTAAAATCACCCAAATTTTTATGAAAATCCTAACCTATCATTAGTCCAACATCAATTAGGCCTAACCATGAGGAGACCCAATTCAAAAGCATGTTGTATTCCCAATATCCAAGTGCTCCTCAACCTCCACCAAATAATCATGGACCTACTTTCGAAGAGAAGGTGTTACAAGCATTGAAAGGGCTAGAAATGAATACTCAACTCCTTCACTCACACACACAATCCATTGCAAAACTAGAAATCCAATTAGGTCAACTAGCCACAGCATTTAGTGAAAAAGAATGTGGTAAGCTACTGAGTCAGCCCGAAGCTAACCCTAGAAACCTAAATATCCAAGGATCAAAACAAGGAGCTCAGATTAACTAACTAAGTGTCATTCATACATTAAATCTGGGAAACAAATAGATAACCAGATGGATACATATAAAGAAGAAGAATTAGAAGTCCCACCACTTGAACAACTTATTGAGCTGGATCAGCCCGAAACACCTAAGGCATCAGAGTCTAATGTAATGCCCAACCCACCAGCTGAGCCCATGTCAGAAGGAGATAAACAAAAATTAGGGTTGTAGCACCATTCCTAAATAGACTTAAGTCAATCAAAATTCAGCCAATTCGATAAGATTTTTGAGGTCTTTAAGCAAGTTAAAGTGAATATCCCCTTACTGGACATAATCCAATAGGTTCCAACCTATGTCAAATTCCTTAAGGATCTATGTACCAAAAAAAAGACCACCAATGTGCCCAAAAGAGCCTTTCTGATAGCTAGTGTGAGCTCTTACCTATCAAACCATATGCCAATGAAATACTAAGATCCAGGTCACCCACTATTTCATGCATTATGGGAAACACCCTCATAAACAGGGCTCTATTAGACTTAGGGGCAAGTGTTAATATATTGCCATACTCTATATATGAGTAACTAGGGTTGGGAGAACTAAAGCCTACGAAAATGACCTTATAACTAGTAGATCACTCTTGGAAAGTATCTAAGGGAATAGTAGAGGATGTATTGATCAAGTTGGCGACTTTATCTATCCGGTGAACTTTGTGATTTTAGAAACTGAACCGGTGACAAACCGAAAGAGCCACATCCCAGTGATTTTAGATAGACCATTTTTGGCCACAGCTAATGTCCTAATTAATTGCCGAAATGGATTAATGAAACTTTCCTTTGGGAATATGTCAATTGATTTTAATATTTTTAATATTACTAATACACATCAAATAGTAACTCAAATTATGTTCAAGATACTGTTTATGATCAAATTGACCTTAGTGATGAAGAGCTTGATCTAGAAATCTTCATAAACCAAGATAGGGAGCAAATTAATGAGGTTGCTATAATTGATAAAAAATCAAGATGAAAACCTTCAACTAAACCACTAAAAAAAGTACCTGAACTATTATCCAAACCATCAATAGAGAAAGCACCCAAATTAGAACTGAAACCACTTTTCAAGTACCTCAAATATGCATGCCTAGGTCCATCAGAAACCCTACCTGTAATTATTTCAGCCGACCTAGACTCCTTGCAAGAAGGAAAACTAATAAATGTCCTAAGAGAAAATAAAGAAGCATTAGGATGGACCACGACTAACATAAAAGAGATTAGCCTCTTCGTTCAATATAGTATTTACTTAGGAGAAGAAGCCAAGCCTACAAGAGACCCCCAAAGAAGACTTAACTCAGCCATGAAGAAACTAGTAAGGAAAGATGTCATCAACTCCTTTATTTTAGTGACAACGATAATCAGAGTAAGCCATGACGTCTGGTTGAAGACGTTAAACTTAGCGCTTTTAAGAAGGCAACCCAAATTTTTATTTTTTGACCTTTCTTTTAGTGATTCTTATCTTTAAAATAAGAGACTGCTTCGCACGGTCACTCCTAATATTACACGAGTCATATCTCGTCTAGATCGTATTTCTTCTTATTTTTATTCTTCCTTACTCCATTGAGGACAATGGGAATTAAGTTGAGGGATAAGGAAAACTTTTTGAAAAGTATTTTGAAAATATCTTGGCATTTTTTAAAAATTTCAAATTTTTTTATATAAATCATGTGTTATGAAAGAAATTCTTGAGCAAAATTGACTAGAAAAGGTAATAGAGTTAGAAAGTATTGGCTAATTACTTTAGCGAGCCAAGGAGTAGACTAGCTATCAAACTTTTAGTGGCCTACTTAGGTCATCTAAAGGCTATTAGCACTTTCATTGCACATGCATACTGACGAGGTAAACTAGGTATTAGTTGTAAGGTCAATTGGAGATTCAATCATATTGAAAATTGGTAATTGATATATACCCCAATGAGAGAAACTTGAATTTAAGGAAAGAGCTACCTGCCTGATAAAATAATAATAATATAATAATAATATGTACATATATACATATACATATATACATATATATACTATATACATATATATATATATAATAAAAGAAAAGCAAGTCTAAACATTGGTTTTCCATCGAGTAACCGAGCACCTTCGCCTAAGTAAGCATTGTTGCTCGCATCAAAAAATGAGCAGTGTGAAGATATCACTAAAAATAAATAAAATAAAATAAATAAAAAATAAAAAAATATATCAGGCAGTGTTAAACCTACCTTAGGTCGGGTGCTTAATTTGAAGGTGTATAGAAAATTGATCAAAGTAAGTGATAAGCGAAGATACCATTATTCCTTATAAGTTAGTACTGAAATGCTAAGTTAGCCATCATAACACAAGTGCTATAGATCTATGGATGAACTCTAAGAAAGTTTCTGATACTTTGGACTGCGAAATTTACTTCAAAAACTCAATACTTAATTAGTGACTACTAGCTTCTTTCAACCTTAAGCTTGGATTTAATTTTGCAAAAGAAAATCTTAGTGACACATGATTTATTACATTGCTAAGGGACTAGCAATGATTAAGTTGGGGTTACGATAAGTCTATTTATTATCCTAATTTAACCATTAAAATAAATATTAATTACTTTAAATTTAGTAAGAATTGATACTTTTTATGGATGTTTGCAGAAAAGGAGTCTATAAATAGAAAGAGTTCGATTTTTGGAATTCAACGATGCAGACGATACTCAAATCAGAACTCTGTTTACCCGAAAAGGAAGAAAGAGATGATTTGCAAACTAAGGCAGGTGATGTAAAACGGATGGTTGAGGAGTTTTTTCATGATATCTAAACGATCTTAAACCTGATTGACTCCAACTTTGATTGGAAGGAAGCCCTAGACAAGCTCTATAAAAGGAGGACCTCAGGCAGTAGTTAGGAAAGGAGTTTTCTCCAAAGTTTTTTTTATTTTTTTTTATTTAGATCATTATATTAGGCCTAGAAGAGAAAAATTATGGAGGGAATGCTGGCAGCGTAGTACGTGGCTAGATTCCTTCAACTTGGGTGATGATGAAGCATGTAATCAGGTTCTATCTTTCTTTTTATTCTTAATTTTTATACAATAAAAATCATGCTTTTTTTTATATATCTTTTGAGTTACTTTTCTAATCGAGGTTTTAATCTGGCATACATGACCTGTACCCTCTATGACGTACCGTGATCTCAGAATACAATATGTGCCTAAGAGAGACAGATCGTAGTATGATAGTTTAGACCTTTAACTTTGTAAATAATTAGATAGTTTTACTCTAAGAGGATGTACCATGATCTCCTGATACGATACGTGCCTGACAAGAGATAAATTATTTTAACCTTAAATTTGCAAAAATTATTGCTAATGCAACATAAAGAAAAGAAAACAAAACCTATTTTCATGGTGCATTCGGATTCCTAGGTTGTTCTTCCTGTTGTTTTAATTTTTGTTAATTAATTAGTTGTTATCTTTTAATAAATGTTATTCTTAATATAATTCTCTACAAATATTTTTTTTTCGTGAAATAATTGCTCTTGATTCTCGAGAATACGATCCCGATTCACCACTAGCTATAGTAGTGAGTATGTTTTATTTTTGACCACCAACGACATCGATCACCAAGCCAAGGTAATAACCTGTTTGCTAGAAATATATATTCAACCATTAGCCTCCTCTTTGCAGCTGGACTTCAGAAATAAGTGAGAAGCTTAAATGCTCCGCACATCCCCCAAACTCTGTTCCTAATAGTCCATTACATTTTAGCCTTTTTCTAAGAGGCTACCATTCTACACCAAGGTAACACCAGATCAACTTTCAATTAGAACCAATCAACTGGCTGACATATTTTGGTTCGAAGAACATCAATTCGATGGACCCGAGTGCCCTAGGTTAAATGCCAGGAAAACACTTGTTTCCTCTGGAAAAACATACAATTGGCCAAGTAGCTAATATGAACAATCTTCCAACATATTAACGTATGATTCAAGTTTGTCGATGAGCAGGACCAGCCCTGATGACTCCAGAGATTGGGGCCCAACTCAGCCTGAATAATATATACTTGGGCTGGGCTGGACTTGGGCCCATGATTTCAAGACCGGGCTCACCTTGGGCTAGGCCTTCAAGTGAGGATGGAAGTAGTCCAGCCTGGTTGGGAGATTGATGCCACTTTGTATCCAGATTGTGATGATGAGAAAATTACTATGTATACCACCCCGCCAATCTAATGGCAGATTAAGATTTGAGACTTTGGTTTGGTTTTCTAATCAACTTTAGAAACTCTATGTTCACTGTAGGTGTTTAATTCTCATATTAAAGGTTGTTTGCTACTCAAGTTTTGGATATTATTATCATCATCAATAGAGATTATTTTGAGGATGAAACTAAGCATGGCAGTAAAGTTGCTTCATTCTAACTTACGAACAAGCAAGCTTATGTGACCTTTTCCAACTCTCACAAGCACAATGAAATCTCTTATGTGAACCCTCTAGTAACATAGGCGGTTAATAGACTTACGATTTATCCTTTTCTTTATATATATATATATCCATTAGTTTCAAAAATTTTCACAAGTTGACGAGAGTAGTCAATGGATTAGTTTTTAATTTATCAAAGAATAGAATTTAGATGTAGTGCATTGCGTGTGAACGCTATGATTCTCTCCATCGCTTTCATTTTTACAAGCTACTTTTGTACGTGTCCATTTGACTATCATGCATGTGATGGTTGGTAATTGAAGAGAAAAAGAGAAAGAGATAGCGGCATTGCACTTAAGTTTAGTCATTAAATAATATGTTGTCTGTTTGGCTTCACAATAAATATGGATAAGAGACGACCAATGTAGAATCTTAGACAACCAAGGTAGAATCTTTCTTCCATCTGGTCGAGTGCTGTGGTTGGCTGAGGAAATGAGTGGTTACTGACCTAAAACTAATTGTGTCGTCCAAAGCATGAGAAACCAACACGACATCATGAGTCAAGCTCAGGGGAGGTATGTCAACACTCTCTGTTCATCTGTCACGGTTAGGCCTTATGGAGCATTCATTGATCCTTTGATACGCTAGGATTGTGATCTTTTTATTTTTTCGCTAGCTCCTTGGTGTTTGACTGATTGGATAAATTTTCTCTAAAAATAAACAAAAATAAAAACAAGGATGAAAAAATAAATTTTCAATACGAACTATAATTCTATATGAAACTATTGAGAGATGCATCACAATTTACCTTCTTATAGTAGCAATGTTTTCATCGCTAAGGACATATGATCACAACCACCATATAGAAAGAATTCTAGAGGTAACTAATTGTTTGATATGGAACTATTGAGAAGGGCATCACAATCTATCCTCTAATAGTGACAAAGTTCTCGTCGCTAGGAGCACATGATCGCAACCATCATACATATAGAATTCTAGAGATAACTTTTATAGACAGGTTCAAGAGATGGCTTTCATCCCCCATATATGTAGCACTTTATCTTATGTGGTACTTAACTCCTGTACTTTCGGCTAGTGTGTGGTTCTGATACCATATTTTAACGATCTAGACAAGTACGATGATAAGATCCACACAAACTAGAACTATCACAATTCAAAAGAGAATCGGTTAGTACTTATTATCTTTTTTTAATTAATTATAGACCATACAATCAACGCTTAATTTTTTGATATGGACCGCTGAAAAAAGCATCACAGTTGCCATCTCTAAGCTGCATTAATTATTAAATTATTAATTTTTAATTTTTAACCAGCAGCCAGCAAGCTGGTATGGACCAAGATTTGAAAGGGATACTGGCTTGGCCTCTCTCTCTCTCTCTCTCTCTCTCTCTCTGCCATCTCTAAGCTACATTAATTATTTTTTAATTTTTAACCAGCAGCCAGCAAGCTGGCATGGAGCAAAATATGAAAGGAATACTGGCTTGGTCTCTTTCTCTCTCTCATGGTCACAAACTCCGAGGCACTCTGCATGAGGCTTTTTTTTTTTTTTATTGTTTTTAGGTAGCTCGGAGCTCCAAAAGAAAAAAAACATACCAATTAAGAGAGCCGAAGTTAAAAAAAAAAGAAAACAATAGATTGAATCCTATTAAGTTTGATCAGATCTGAGTTTAGGTTTGAACAATGTTTTTACATTTAAATTCAATCTCTTTACTGATCAAATCAAATAAGATTCATAAACAAATCAACAGATTATTTAAATATATTCCAAGTTAAATATAATTTGAACATAATTCAAAATGTACTTAAATTTGGAATAAAATTAATTTTGATTATATTTTTATTTAAATACTTGATTATTATTTATAACTTAAATTTTTGATTTAAAACTTTTAATTCTATATAAATAAATGATTATTCTTAAGTTTATAAATGATATTTAAAATATTTATTTACATACCTAAAGATAGTATAAATAAGAATCCATTAAAATTATTAATAAATAAATAATTATATATGATTAAGTAAAAAAAACTCTGTTAATGTAGATTTTAGAATTAGATAAAGAAGGAGGGTTGCGTTAGGTAGCTAACAGCAATGTAAAACGTTATTAAATTTTTTAAAATATGAATCTACTAAATCAAAGGAAGTAGATTTATGTAGCTGGCTCTTTGCAGTTGGAAAAAGGCTTAGATGAGTTGAATTGAGTTGCATATAATTAAGTAAAAGAATTACAAAAGATCTATTATTAAGATAAAAAGAAGAATTAGCTTAAATTATAGCTAATTAAAGAACTTGTAAACATAATTAGAGTAAAAAAAATAAGATTTATAAAATTAAGGTTTATGAGTTGGGCCGAATCGGGTTTGGATAAAAATATTGAGAATTGAATTCAATTCAAAATTTAAATTGGATTTAATTTTTAAATCAAATCTAATCAATAAATTTTTTATATAGATTAGGTCAGATATGTCAGCTCTAATCGAGTCAAGACCGAATTAGATCATAGGTTGGTCCGACTCATTTATAACTTTGCCCTTGTAAAATTAATTGGAAGTAAGTGCCTCTTTAAGCATCTCATCTATATCCCAAGTTGAGCCAAAATTGGTTATGATTAGCCTTCCTTGTAGCCGCTGTCCTGAGCCAGATCAAGACCTAATTAACTTCGCAGCTTAGCTTAGCGTTGGAGAACGAGGTTAATGTTACATACCATAAATTTGTATTTGCCTAGAGTCCCCACTCTCAAGATAAGAGGATGCTCAAAAATAATATTTGGCATATATTTGTTTTTCATTGGATAAAATAATACATTTTAATCAAGTCCCTAGACTACTTGGAAATAAAAAGTTGTTTATTTTGTTATCAATCCTTAGCTTTCATTATTATTTGCATTATATGAAAAAATAATAGCTGGTTTCATGTTTTCCTTGTGCTTTGGATAAGGTTGCCAACTTTTGTGAATGTGATATTCAATTTATTCTATTTTCCTTTCATGTTTGCACTAATCTTTATTTAGGTTAGGTATGACTAGTTTTGTTTTTCTTCCTTTTTGTTTTTTTAAGGCATCGGATTTGTTAGCATGATCCTAGGAACATGATTCTAGAATATTTAGATATATAATTGCAATGATCTTAGGAATTTGATTCTATAATATTTAGAGACATGATTGACATGAGATTAAAAATTTGATTCCATGATATTTGGAATCTAATTCCTAAGATCATGCTAACAGGATATCATCTTCAATTTCTACATCTTGGAAAAGATTATAGTCCTTTGAATAATTTGTTGATCTTCTACATTTCAAGATACTAGTTTGTTAAGAACATAAAAAAAATCCTTTTCCAAGCTTTCTCCATCATCCATCTCACGAAAAGTCATGAATATCAAGGAGCCATCATCTACGGTGCAACAATTCTAAGTTATAAAAGAGGATTTTGCATCTTATAAAAAACAATATTTTAAATCAAGCAAAATTAAAAAAAAAAAAGCTGACCCCATTAATTTAGGATTAAGATTTTTTATTGTTGTTATTGTTGCCGTTGCTATTTAAGTATAACAATCTTTGATGGCATTATTTTTTATAATTTATAAAAAAATAAATTATAATTGATTACAATGGCGGGACCGTTTTTCTCTATTTTAAGCTGTAGTTGTTTTTTTTTTGGATACAAACGGACGATCACACAATTCTAGTATACATCAGAATGCAAGATTTGTAACAAAACAGAAGGACATGAGTCTCCCATCCTCCATAACCAAAAACCGGAATGCTGAGCAACTAAAGCCGCCGCCCAATCCGCGGCTAAATTAGCTTCACGGTAAATATGACGGATCTGAACATTATCCGCTTCCTGTAAGGTGGACTATATATCGCTAAGAATCGGATTAGTGGGGGCTTCGGGAACATTCTCCTTCCATAGCCACCTAATTACCGTCATCGAATCACCCTCAATCACTAGCCTGTGAGCATGAAGAGTCTGAGAAGCAAAAATAATACCTGCCCAAGCTGTATAAAGCTCTGTCATAGGGACAGAGGAATCGAGGGAACCAAATCCTCCAGCCGCCAACATATAACCCTGAGGCCCACGTATGATGAAGGCCAAACCAGCCAATCTACCGCGGACACTCCTATCAAAGTTGATTTTGACAAACCCTGGAGGGGGGATTCCCAGGAAATGAAAACCGTACGCCGGTTCGCTGCTACAGCAGCAGGGGAACCCCAGAGGCTAGAGGAGTCAGAATCAACCGCTTGTAAAGCACAGGCATAGTCCGCAGATATAGATCTAATCTTCCGCACAATCTTTTGAGGAGAAATAAAGTCCTCCGAGAATATAAGCTGGTTCCTCGATAACCAAATCTGATATGCTGTGACCGCCCAAAGACCACATTTTTGCTGTGAGGCCATACGAAGATCCTGAAAGAAGAAGGAACAAGGGGAGTCAGAAGCATCCACTCTGATAATATAACCCATCAGATGCCAAATTCGTCTAGCTCTAGAACAGATGAAGATAGCATGCTCAGTAGACTCGTCCCCCAAACCGCACAGAGTGCATAAAGGCTGGATAGACATACCCCTGCGAGAGAGCATGACACTCGTCGAAAGGCAGTTCCAAAGAAGCTTCCAGATAAACAACTGAACCCTCGGAATAGCAGGGAGCGATCAGATCCAAGCAGCATCCGTCCAGCGCTGGGGCTGAGGTCTATAGAGCTTCATAAGGTCCCTGAGAGAGGCCTTAGAAAGAGAGGATCTCTGCCATAACCTGACATCAGCCGAGGGCCTAGTAATAAGAGGAATCGAAAGGACCCTCTAAGAGAGTTTGTCGCCAAAGAATCGACTCACCATGGGAGTATACCAGGAGGAGGAAGCTGTGGTTGTTTGGTTGATCATACCTTTATCAAAAAAAATTCTTATTAATTAAAACTATAAGATTCAATCTATAAAGTTTTTCTAATATACAACTCCTCTCTTATGCTATATAATTATTCATGCATTGTACGTAATTATCTTTTTATGATACATAATAAATAAAAAATATAAAATAATTATTTTTTTTATATATAATTATAAAAGAAGAAATATAATTAAAAATTAGAAAGAATTGGTATGGCGCAGAAAGGCAATCATCAATTGCATCATTTTAACTCACTTTTCCTTAGCAGTTGAATATTTTCATCTCTAGGCGTTATTAGTTTATGCCATGTTCTATATCAAATAAAATAAAATAAAATAAAATAAAATAAAATAAAATAAATAATGTCCCTTGCACGTGGTTTTACCCACCAGCAGGGAGAAGCTTTGTCCTGCCTCGCCGCCGGCGTTGCCACGCGCTTGGTGGTCCAGGCCAAGCCCAGTCCCGTCCGCCAAGTTCCACGAAAGTTCGAAGAAGAACGTGGGATGGAATCTTTTTATTTTAGGGCGAGAGAGACGTCGGAGGACAACGACATATTTGTGCTCATCCGAAGCTTATGCACGTTTTTGGTAGGGCTTCGCAGTGGTAGTTGGTTCAACTTTCAAGTTTGATATGGGGATATATCCTTCGGATTTTTTTTAATTTTTAAAAGCTATAATTAAGAAGATAGTTCTAAAAACATTTAATCAGAATCTCTGAACTTATTCAATCTCAAAATAACTAGGATTATCCTTAATGATAAAACTGTATTTAAAAAAATAATTATTTTTTAAACTATTTTTTAAATAAATACTATTTTATATATTTATTTAAAATATTTTTTTTTATAAGTCAAACACTATTTAAGTTTTATCCTTTTTGTGTACTCTTCCTTCGGCGCACTTCGATGACATGATGAGGACTTCGAAGTCGGATCAGGCGTGGTCTTTTTAAGCTGGAAAGAAAGAGATGGAACGATGGCATGAGGATTTCAAAGTGACGAACGTCTTTTTAAGTTGGAAAGAAAGAGATGGGACGATGGCATGAGGATGTCAAAGTGACGAACGTACCGTTGTTAATGAGTTGGGGGGGGGGGGGAGGCTTCAAGCCACGAGTGGCCTTTAATATTTGGTAAGAAAGAGATGCATGATGAGAAAATTCAAAAGCCAGGTACGAATTTGTTTGCGTCTCTGTCACCGTCACCCTACCCAACCAACGGTCCAACTACCATCCATACCTTTTTTTATCGTCCCAAATTAGCTCCAATATTAATCATTCATTTCCACTATACAATATCCTCATCATTTCCACTATACATTATCCTTACATCGTAGAATTTGCCGGTATCACTTATAACAAGTCAAAAGCATCATCAAATTTTATTTCCCTATATAGATAAAAATAGAGAGCTACGTACTTCTTTTAAATTTAAATAAAATAAATTGAAATCCTTGAATAATACTTTTTTTAATCTTGTTCTCGTTTAAAAAGTTAATAAAAAAAAATATTCATCAAGCGAATGTATGATTAGAAGCGGTACGTTTTTGCACTAAACTATGTTTCTTTGATCATTTCATACTAATTCACTCGTAATCAAATTAATCTCAAGTACTCTTATTCCTTTATAATTATTTAATCATAGTGATGCATATTATATATAATAAGATCTATATATTGCACTTAGCATATTTTAAAAGTTTAAATAATTATTTAATTTGGCTTATTTAATGACTGGCATGGCAACCTAATGTTTTGCTACACATCTCCTCCTGCACAGCTGCCTAAAAATTCTAAAGGGATGGGACATCCAAACAATGGCACAGATATATATGAAAGATTAAAAAAAAAATTACATGATACGTCAAGTATGCACATCTACAAATTAGAAAGAGACGTTTTAGCCTATAACAAAGGAATTACAGTGATTCATCCTTGTAAGCCTGATGTCAGGGTGTTTGATTTAAAATTTTCTTGACACTATTTGATTCATAGTCCCATCACCTCTGACCTACAAATTTATGACATAATTTCCATCTAAGAACTAGTGATATGTTGAGCTACCGTGCATAGTTTACATCCATACATATAAAGGATGGGAATTCCCAAAGGATCAAGAGCTGGGTCGTATGAATCTCCAACCAAGCACTCCTGGCTCTCTTTTCCCAATGCTTCATAATTCTCACCGCCATCCAAACCTATCCCGTGACCTCCGGGTCCCAACTTTGTACTTCTAAAAGCCTTTTTTTTTTTTAACAAGCAGACGATCACACTAATTTCGTACGAATCAGTCCAGATAATTCAAATACAAAATTTACAAGTAAAGAAGGATAGGGGTCGCCTGGCTTCCATATCCATGATCCCGCATGCTGAGCCACAGAACTAGCCACCAGTCTACCGCTAAATTGGCTTCACGATAAATATGGCGGATCTGGGCGCAGTCACACTCCCGCAGGATAGACCAGATATCCGAAAGCATCGGATTCACAGGGCCAAGAGGGCACTTCTCCTTCTGCAGCCAAGAGATGACCGATATGGAATCACCCTCAATCAAAAGCCTCTTAGCATGAAGAATTCGAAAGGCATAAGAAATACCTGCCCAAGCCGCATAGAGCTCCGACATAGGGACGGAAGAGTCAAGAGTACCAAACCCTCCAGCAGCCAACAGATCACCGTAATGACCGCGGATAACAAAAGCAGAACCAGCAGCTCTACCACAGACACTTCCATCAAAGTTGATTTTGACGAACCCTGAAGGGGGGCTCCCAGGCGATGAAAACCGTATGACGGTTTGCTGCCGAAGCAGCAGGGGATCCCCAGAGGCCAAAGACGTCAGAACCAATATGGGCACAGTCCGCCACACGGATCTAATCTTCCTCACAGTCCTATGAGCAGTAATGGAATCGTCTGTGAAAATAAGCTGGTTCCTAGACAACCAGATGTGATAAGCCGTCGCAGCCCAAAGACCACTTTTCTGCTGGTGATCCCTTCGGAGATCAAGAAGGAAAGAAGAGCGAGGGGAGCCTAACTCAGCCAGCCTAACGGAATAACCGACCATATTCCAAATCTGCCGAGCTATGGGGCAGATGAAAATAGCATGCTCAGTAGACTCCTCCCCAAGCCTACACAAGGGACAAATCGACTGGATAGCCATACCCCTCCGAGAAAGGAGGACACAAGTAGGAAGGCAATCCCACAGAAGCTTCCAAATAAACAGCTGAATCCTGGGAAGAGTGGGAAGCTTCCAAATCCACCCCGCATCCTTCGATCGCTGGGCCACAGGCCTGAAAATCTTCATCAAATCCCTGGTAGGAGCTTTGGAGAGACATGACCTCTGCCAGACCTAAAATCAGATAACCGGCCAGGAGTAAGAGGCATGGAGAGAATCCGCCTAGAAAGCTCCACGCCGAAGAATCGGGTCACCGAGGGGATATGCCAAGCAGGGGGATCAGACGAAATCAAATCCTTGACCCTTAAGCTGCATGGGACATCAATACTCATAAACGAAGGCCACCGAGAGAGAGGAAGGTCAGAAAGCCAGGTGTCCTGACTAACGTCAATCGATGATCCATCTCCAATCATCCAAGAGATATTACCCAGAATAGCCTGGCCAAGCCGACATACTTCCCTCCAAAAAGAGGAACATCCCCGAGGTGGACAGATATGCAAGGCAGACGTCCAATCCCCATACCTAGCACGCATCAGAGTGCTCCAAAGACAATGTGGCTCCAGAAGGAATCTCGATGCATGTCTGGCAAGAAGGGCCTCCCTTCTAACACTGAGAGACTAGATCCCAAGACCACCTTCTTGAATAGGCATACAGACCGTATCCAGGATAAAAGATGAATACCGTGACCATCCTGCATAGAAGCCCATAGAAAATCTCTGAAACATTTCTCAATCCTCCTAAGGCAAGTAACCGGAATAGCAGCATTCGTCATAAGATACAAGGAAGTGAAGAAAGGACCGAGCGAATAATAATGATCCTGGCCATCATCGATAGGCCAGTGACCTGCCATTCCTCAATCCACTGGCGAACCCTCCTCTCCAGCTCATAATAGTCAGAGCACCGGGGATGTCTTCCCGTTATAGGGATCCCCAAATACATAAACCTATCAGTCTGAAAGTAATACCCGACAGATTGATAATGGCTTCCTGGTGGTCCTAGAGGTCTTCGGGCTAAAACATATAGAAGATTTGAGGAAATTAACCTTCTGACCTGACGCCTGACAATAGCGCTGAATAATAGAATAGAATGAAGCTACATTAACAGAAGAAGCCTGACCAAGGAGGATACAATCATCAGCAAAAAGAAGATGAGAGACCAGGGGCCCCCCGACCAGCCCTAAATGGAGTAATTCGCCGATCTAGCTGAGCCTGGTAGAAAGCACGTGAAAGATCATCCACAGCCAAGATAAACAGCAAAGGGGATAAGGGGCATCCCTGCCGAAGCCCCACAGCGGAGCGAAAAAACTGAGTCGGACTTCCATTAATGATCAGAGAAAAAGAAGGCCTCTGTATGCAAACCATAATCCACTCAATAAACAGCCCATCAAAACCAAACTCCTGAAGAGAGTGATGCAAGAAGGTCCAACTTAGTCTATCATAAGCTCTCTCCATATCGAGCTTAACAGCCATAAGGCAATGACTAGCCGGAGCTCTTTGGAGATCATGCATAAACTCCTGGGCAATGAGGACGTTATCCGAAATAGAATGCCCTCTAATGAACGCCCCCTGCTCAGCAGAAATGAGGTGAGGAACACCAAACTAAGACGGCGAGCTAAAAGACAAGCACAGACCTTGTACAAAGTAGTACAAAGACTAATGGGCCTAAAATGCTGCGGAAGGGACGCATCCGAGCGTTTAGGGACCAAAGTAATGAAGGTCCGATTCCATTCCGCAGGAATGTGCTTAGTTAGAAAAACAGTCTGAATAGCCTGAACCACCTCCTGCCCAACAATAGCCAGTAGTGACGGAAGAAAAAAGGCGGGAAACCATCAGGCCCAGGGGCCTTATCCGGCCCCAGCTCCCAAAGGCCTCCCTAATCTCATCCGCTGTAATAGGCTTGGCAAGCAAGAAATTTTCCTGGGCAGACACCTTCCTAGAGTCCGGAACCGGAATAACCGGGGCTCCATCACCAGTGGATTCCACCCATCTAGACTGGAAGAAGTGAAGAAGCATAACCCTGATAGACTGAATATCCTCCTGACTATGCCCCTCATCATCAACTAACCTCCGAATCCTATTAGCAGCACACCGCTTTAGAGTAGCCTGATGGAAGAAACTGGTATTACGGTCCCCATCAGAAATCCACTGAAACCTAGACCTTGCCACCAATACACCTCCTGCTGCCGAAGGAGGGAGTGATGACGAGCCAGCTTTTCCCGGAGAGAAGAGAGGTCCAAGTCAGCCATAAAACCATCATGATCTTCCTTAGTCTGCAGGATCTTAATATCATTCTCAACTGTTCAACTTGTCTGACCAAATCCCCCAGCTCCATCCTATTCCATCTGGACAGTCTGTGTCTGGCCATCCTTAAACGGCGAGATAACCGATAAACAGCATTACCCCTGACAGGAGATGCCAGATCTGAGAAATAATAGTACGAGCAGCAGAGTGGGCTGCCCAAAAATGCTCAAATCTAAACTACTTACCCTGATGCTGATCAACCTCAGTGGAAATCAGAATAGGGCAGTGGTCAGAGGCAATCCGAGGAAGGTGAGTGACAGTAATCGCAGGGTGCATATGAATCCACTGATCTGTAGCCAGAGCTCTGTCCAGTCTCTCCCAAACCCGAGCACCCCTGACGATTATTGCACCAGGTAAATTGGGGTCCAGAATACCCCAAATCCAGCAATCCGAAGAACCAATGAAGGATCGGAATTCCTGGATATCAGCAGTGCCAGTAACCCGTCTACCCCTCGTTTCTCATTAGCCTCAGTAATACAGTTGAAGTCCCCAGCAATTATAGAAGGAAGACCTTGAGCAAGAAGGGAATGCAATTCCGACCAGAGCACCCTTCTCTCCGATAGTCCGTGCTGGCGTAGACAGCCGATAGGAGCCAGGGATCAGCAGTTCCTTCAGAGACAACAAGGCCAATCTGCTGATTACACTGATGAAAAGCATTAATTCGAGCAGCAGAGGCACGCCAAATAGCTAGAATACCTCCCGACAATCCGTAGCCTCCACCGCATAAGAGGACCACGAACGGGCAATCTGCCTGCGAAACCGGGCCAAACTATCATCCGACAATCTGGTTTCCAAAAGGATACATATATCAAAATGATATAACTGTAACAATCTACCAAAAGAGGATCGAAATGATGGCTTTCGAGCTCTCTTACATTCCAAATTAAAATCTTCATTTATAGACTAGGGGAGGCTGGGACCCCTCCCTGGTCTTCCAACATAATACAATCAGAAAGCCCCCTATCATCGGGATACCTTCCCCAGGCGTCAAAACTGAACTGACAAGCGGGCCTTCCGACTGAAGATCATCTTATCCAACTAAGGAATCGCGCCAAGGGCAAGGAATCTGAACCCAAGCCCCTAGAGTCAGCACCAACACTCCCCTCAGAAACCCCAGCATCCAACTCCAGAGGTGGCCTCACCAACACCTGGCTACCTTCCTGGCGACAAGGGGAGAGAGCGAGCCGATCAACAGACACAATTTTAGCTCCTCCCATTTTAGACAGTGGCGACTTACCCTTCCCCTTCCCCTTTGCTAGATTAGATGAAGACCTAGGAGCCATAGAAACCTCCGGTCTAGCGCGCTTCAGGGGGCCAGGACCAGCTTCCCTACTCTCCAATTGACCCAATGCACCTGAGTCCAGACCAAGGGTGGCAAAAGGATTTTTGGAAACAACTGAGAGTTTCAGACAATGGTCTCGGGTGCCATCTTCCTTAAAGCTTAACAGGTCCTGTTTCAGTGTATTAAAAATGGCACTGTCCTCATTAACGGCACATCCCCCGTGCCAGAAGCCCTCTGACCCGACGACTTCTCAGATTGGCTGGGCACAGTCACAGGCGCAATCACCATGTTTGAGGAAGAGGAAGATCGCCGGCGAGCCACTTTCACCGGCAACACCCAGCCATCAGCAGATCCCCCGATACCCGATCGAGGCCCTCTAAAATCACTCTGAGAAGTAGCACCGTGGCCAGGGGTAGACGAAGAGGAGTTAGACTGAGACTTCCCCCTCTTAGCCGCCTGAAGCCCGGAGACGACTCGCCGCTGCCTAACTGCTGCAAGCCAAGGACCAAAGGCAGAGAATGAAGCTGGGACTGCTTCATCTGACCTAGACGAACTAGAGCACAAACCTCCCAGATGCAGCGTTCCGCAGCTCAAGCAAATGCCTTGAAGATTTTCATACGCAAACTGCTGCCAAAACGGCTGATTGACTCCTTGAACCCGTGTACCTGGCCGAAGTGGGCAATGAAGATCCACCCGGAGACATAGCCTCGCGAATGCACCCCTGTTCTTCGCTGAGTAGCAGCGTCAGAGCACACGAATTCTCCCGCCGAAGCCACAATCGATTTGAGGAACTCATCCTTCCAAAACTCCAGAGGGAGGTTTGGCAATCGTACCCATAACATCACCAACGGAATAGAGTCCTCAGCCGGAGTGAACTCCGGCCGCCATGCCGCATCCCAATTACTTGACCATTGACTACCCACGGCCGCTGGAGCACCAGATTACAAGCTTTGATGATGCGAAGCGGAAGATATGGCATCGAAATGCCATGCTAACAGGAACAATTTCGCCCGAAATTCCAGCGCGCCGGAACTCCTGGTAATGGCCTCAGCAGGAACCCACTTGTGGAAGGAGCGCACAAGGACAGACCTCTGCTGCCATCCAATCATCTCATCTTCCAGTTCCTTCGCCGGCACAGCCACCACATCAGGGAACAGCACCTCCAGCCTCTCTACCTCCTCGACGATGGCGATGGGGTGACCCAGACAAACCAGCATCTGCAGACCGCCTCCCAGGAACCCCCCCGGCTGTCGCATCCGATGCCATAGGGGAAGAAGAAATAGCCAAAGAAGTGTTCAGAGCTGAGGAGAAGAAACGGCGATGGAGATCACCGGGAGATCAGGAAAGAAAAGCAGGAAGCACGAATAAAAGCACGGCTAATCAGAGAACCAGAGCCCTGTAAAGCACGATTCTTAAAGCATGAAAAGCCACTCAACTACTTCTAAAAGCCTTTAACATCCCTTTCATGCTTCTTTTTTTTTAAAAAAAATTATCTGAATTCCCTGCATCAAAGCACGCAACCAAGCAAATAAACCATTCTTCTAGTCGGCTTTTCTCATGCCCTTCTCTTAGCTAAAATTAAATCCAACGCATCGCCTAAAAGTTGGCTTCATATACCTACCTGGTATAAACGCTGTTAAAGGTTTAACTGAGATAAAAGAAGTTCAGTTCACACAAATATCGTGATATTTGAACTAGGAGTTTCTTTCTTTCTTTCTTTTTTGTGTTGTTGGAATCAATGAAAACATCGCCTTCATAGAAGACGCGGGACTTCCGCTCTCCTCTCCATTTTTTCTTCCAACATTCCCTCACTTCTCTGCCTCTATAGCTGAAAACTTCTAGCTCTCTCTCTCTCTCTCTCTCTCTCTCTCTCGAATTTTGTAGCCATGGGAANAAATAGTCTTCTATTTACTCTCCTCTTAATTTTCATTAATATCCAGCATCATGATTTTTTTACGACTAAAAAATATGCTATGTTATAAAGAACAACTATCTAATTTTTTCAACCAACCATAATCAGCCTAAATATCTGCAACATTATGACAGTTGTACTGAAAACCAATATGTCATTCCTCTTCAGCTACCCTTTAAAAAAAAAAAAAAGATTGAAGCCTTAAAGAGAGGGAAAGTTCCAGCCCACTTTTACTAGGAAAATAAAGAAACTAAGTACACAGTCTTCTTGAGCTAATTACAATGTCTATTTACACAATCCATCAATTACAACTATTTATTGCCACCACAAAATACCTCGCCACTACATATAGACAATTTCACTTCAGCATTATTCTGGAATTGAATCTATTTAAACAATATCATGTGCATTGTGGATGCAGTTTTATATCATAAATTTATCCATTTCTACTCTCGTACTAAATTAATGAGCTTTTAATGACTTGCACATCATTTATGAATTTATATATTGTTCAACCTAAAGCTACTTTCTGCAGCTTAAACTCCAAGTCAGTCTCAAATCTTTTCATATTTTGGCCCTTTGCCTACAAAGGCCGACACCAGCTGACAGCCTATATCAGATAGATGTGCAACCAAACACATTCAAAACGATCAAATTAATTGTTGTTAGAGATACCATCAACAATTAATTTGATCGTTTTGAATGTGTTTGGTTGCACATCTAATGGAAAAGGCTTAGATGAGTTGAGTTGAGTTGAGTTGTACCTCTAACAAGGGTGAACATGTGTGCAGGAATGTCTAATGGGGTTATTATCCAACAAGACCATCATCTACGTCACCCATCAACTGGAATTTTTAGATGCTGCAGATCTTATTCTGGTATGATCGTGACTCACACCCATTACACAAGCTAATAGACATGGTAGAAAAATGCTTTGGGGTGTCCACTAATGGACAGGAAGAGTTCATTGGGCTCACATAGTGTTGGCCCGGGAATTTAATTTTCAGCCACCCCTTGTGAATTGGACCAGATCCCTCAAGTTGCACCACTTATCTGATTCCATGTGGCAGGAGGAACTTTTCAAGTGCACATAATAAGCACCACCTTGCATTACTCTACATGGAACTAGCGAATTACCTCACCATGGATAACTTATATGGCTTATTGACAACTCCAAAAAAGCACATGTGCCAAATTGCTGACAATAGGTTCCAAAACAACATTGCTTATGTTTATTATCAGATGTTGGAAAGTTTATAAATACTCTCTCATCCTGATAATGGCCATGTTCTATAAAAATAGTGCAAAAAAGACCCAGCTACAGGACTAAATAGCTCAACTATCTTTTGACTCAAGTACTAGCGTGAGTTTATCTGAGACAATTACACCTATAATTTTTTGCAGGTAATGCGAGATGGAAAGATTGTTCAATCTGGAAAGTATGAAGATCTGATTGCAGACACAAATGGGGAGCTGGTACGACAAATGACAGCGCATAAGCATTCACTGAACCAAGTGACCACACCAAAAGAGAATGGTTTGCCAATCGTTAAAAGATATGAGTTGAAGCAAATGGAACTAACAGATATAAAACATGATAACTGTAAGAGGAACTCTGAGCTTTCAGAAAGAACACATGAAGAAGAAAGGGAGTCCGGACGAGTGAAATGGCATGTTTACCGCACCTTTGTCACTTTGGCATATAAAGGAGCTCTTGTTCCAGTTATTCTGTTCTGCCAAGTTCTCTTCCAAGGGTTGCAGATGGGCAGCAACTACTGGATTGCCTGGGCAACTGAAAAGGAAGATCAAGTTAGTAGAGAGAAATTAATAGGAATATTTGTTGTACTCTCTGTGGGAAGCTCTGCTTTTGTCCTGGGAAGGGCAGTTTTGCTAGCAACCATTGCCATTGAAACAGCTCAACAACTATTTCTTAGCATGACAAAAAGCATTTTTGGGCACCCATTTTCTTTTTTGACACAACACCTTCCAGTCGAATCCTTAACAGGGTCAGTATCTCACTGGTTTCTAAGATGATAATGCTTTCTTTATTGAGTTTATAAGCCAAAGTTGGTCATATTACATGTGTGCATGGAATTTATCATACATTTCTACGCTGAATTTTTTCCCAAAAAATCATCATCAGCTATGTTAACTTGCTATGGAATAAACTGACATTCTTTCATTTGCAGTCTTCTACAGACCAAAGTACAGTGGACACAGACATTCCCTACAGGCTAGCCGGACTGATATTCGCACTTGTTCAGCTCCTGCTCATCATTATTCTAATGTCCCAAGTTGCATGGCCAGTGTTCATTATCTTCATCATCATACTAGCAATCTCCATGTGGTATCAGGTATCCAATAAAGCCCATTTCTAATATGTGTTCTGTAAGACAGACCAAAACCTTCATTAGATGGATCACACTATGTCATGGAATTTCAAGTTACCTTTAACCATAATTAGATCCATGACATCAATATGCAAACATTTTATGCAAAAAGCATCTCCATAGTGATCAATATTATGCAGGAAAGTTAGATGTCTTCTAAATTTGAATATTGATAACATTAATTGGAGCTTACTGAGGATTGATTTCCTTTTTACTAATTTCCTAGACAAATGTACAATTTAGAACAGTTTAACGATCATTATTTTCCTGCAGAATTACTATATCAGTGCTGCTAGAGAATTAGCTAGAATGGTTGGGATTAGAAAAGCTCCAATTCTCCACCATTTATCAGAGTCCATTGCTGGAGCTGCAACTATTCGCTGCTTCAATCAGGAGGACCGCTTCTTTACAAGGACCCTCAGCTTGATTGATGACTACTCTCGCATTACCTTTCACAATTCTGCAACCATGGAATGGCTGTGTGTTCGCATTAATTTCCTTTTCAACCTTGTCTTCTTCCTTGTACTGATAATCCTAGTGACAATGCCAAGGAATACTATTGATCCCAGTAAGCCTTCTCCAGCAACATAATTCAGATAGTGAGACATGTGCAGTCATAGATGGTGACTAATTTGAGGTGGTTTTCAGGCCTTGCAGGACTCGCTGCTACCTATGGACTGAATCTAAATGTATTGCAGGCTTGGGTCATATGGAATCTCTGCAACGTAGAGAACAAGATGATCTGCGTAGAAAGAATTCTGCAGTTCTCCAACATACCAAGTGAGGCTCCTCTGGTAATAGAGAACTGCAGACCAAAAGAAGACTGGCCAAACTATGGAACAATTCAGCTAGAAGACCTCCATGTTCGATATAACATTGGGCTTCCTATGGTCCTCAAAGGAATCAACTGCATTTTCCCAGGAAAGAAGAAAATAGGAGTTGTCGGAAGGACCGGGAGTGGAAAATCTACACTCATCCAAGCTCTTTTCAGAGTGGTAGAGCCATCAGCAGGAAGGATAATGATCGATGGAGTAGACATTAGTCAACTGGGTTTGCATGATTTGAGATCTCGATTGAGCATAATACCACAAGAGCCAACACTTTTTCAAGGAACTGTGAGGACAAATTTGGATCCTTTGCAAGAACATTCAGATGCAGAAATTTGTGATGTAAGAATTATATTATCTCTTTCCATTTTATAGGTGCACAACCAAAAAATAATTCAACTGACATCATATAACTTGCAGGCTCTACATAAGTGTCGTCTTGAGGAGGTAGTAAGGAAAGACCAGAGGCTGCTTGAAGCACCAGGTAGTGAAAAAGTTTCTGACCCTACCTTCAAGGTGTCTTTTTTCCTTCTCAGCTTCAACTTTTAGTCATATAACAGAAATGAGGTTTGATGGTACAGTTGCAGAAGATGGAGAGAATTGGAGTGTGGGGCAGAGGCAACTGGTTTGCCTAGCAAGGGTGTTGCTAAAGAAGAGGAGGATTCTTGTGTTAGATGAAGCTACAGCTTCAGTAGACACTGCAACGGATAACTTTATCCAGAAGACGATAAGAGAAGAAACCAATAACTGCACTGTCATCACAGTGGCACATAGGATACCCACAGTCATTGATAGTGACTTGGTTCTCGTACTTGATGAAGGTACACAGGAAAAACAATAAATATAAGAAAATGGAAATTTCCTAGTCAACCAACTGATGATTTTCTCAGATGTTTCAATTAACAAATTGCTGTTCTTACATTGCAGGAAGAATTTTGGAGTTTGATTCCCCTTATGTTCTTCTTAGAGATGAATCATCAGCCTTCTCAAAGTTGGTGATGGAGTTCTTAGGAAGATCAAGGAGTAATCATGACTCAGAGTTCACCTGAAAGAAACATGTGGAGGATACCATGAAGCATACATACTTGCTAATGACAGATTCTGAAGTCATTCAGGGTAGAAATGCATAATGCCACCATGATAAACAGCAGAAAGGGTAATGAAAGTCTCACATAAGTAGAAACCACAATGACTAAAGATTATATGGTATATACCAAGATGATAGCAATAAACATAGAAAAACAAGAAAGGATGATCAAAGATTAGGATGAAAGATGATATAGGACAGTGCTTTAAAAAAAAAATCGATTGGATGAGTTGCATCTCATCGAAAATGTTGTATTTTCTATCATAATTTTTATGTACATTCATTGATATTCAATACAAAGTAATGCAAATTGAAGCTGCAGGTTTGGAGAAATTAATTTGAGCTAAAAGATTGAGTTGCGAGAATGCATATTGATAACATCTTTATTGTGATAAATGGAGATGCTTCATATTATGGCCAGCTTCAGTCTAAACAATCAGATGCCAGATCCAAGACCTATAGTTGAGAGATACCATGATTCAATGGAGAGGTGCTGGCCAACATCTTAGCACTTCATGCAGTCTCTAGCCATGCTAAAATATTCTCAAAGTTGTGTCATGCCTTTCCTAGGTTTATTTTATGTCCATTACATTTTGTTCTTTTTTCTTTAATTTTTCCTATTTTTATTATTTGAAGAATTCTGAGATTTTTTTCTCCTCTCACTTTTTTATTAATGAAATTACTCCCTAATATATATAAAAGGGTGGCTGTTATACCAGTCCACAGAAAAAAAAGGAAACAGACTTCCTTTGAATTAGAAATCCCACCAAAATAGGTAAGTAGGAAATCTACAAAATCTAATTAAGAAAAAAACAGAAAGCTAAAAAATCTATTCTAAATAAAGAGAATAAATAACTTCCTAACCAAACACATAAAGATCGGCTATTTTCAGCACTCCCCCTCAAGCTGGGTTGTATATATTATACAAACCAAGCTTGGAGTTCAATTCATCAAAGCTAACCCTTGGTAGTGCTTTGGTGAGAATTCAGCAATCTGAAGTCTTGTTGGAATATAGCTTAGTTGAATAATTCTATTGTTGACCTTCTCTGAGATGAAGTGTCGATCAATCTCGATGTGTTTTGTTCTGTCATGATGTACAGGATTCTTGGCTATGCTAATGGCTACTTAACTATCACTGAACATCTTGACTGTGTCCTTTGTCTCAACCTTAAGCTCTCTTAATAACCTTTGAAGCCGCATTCCTTTACATATTCCTAGTGTAAGAGCACGATATTCTGATTCTGCACTACTTCGAGAGATAATAGCTTGCTTTTTGCTTCTTCAAGTGACGAGATTGCCCCAAACGTACGAACAGTAACCAGTGGTCGATCTCCTATCAGTTACCTCTCCTGCCCAGCTAGCATCTGTGTATATCTTAACTTCACAGTTTTCAGATCTTTTGAAGAGCAAACTATGACCAAAAGTCATCTTCAAATATTTCAAAATTTGTTTACTGCTTCCAAATGATCCTCACTTGGATTATTCATGTGTTGGCTCACTACACTGACTGAGAATGCAATGTCAGGTCTTGTGTGTGATAGGTAGATTAACTTACCCATAAGTCTCTGGTATCTTCTTTTGTCAACTGGATTACTTTCTTCACTTTTGTTCAGCTTTTTGTTGGATCCATGGGTGTGTCAACAGGTTTACACCCAAGCAAACCTGTTTCATTTAATAAGTCTAAGATGTACTTTCTTTGGGAGATGACAATTCCCTTCTTAGACCAAGCCACCTCCATTCCTAGAAAGTATCTGAGAGTCCTATGATCCTTGATCTCAAATTTTGTTGCAAGCATCTTTTCGAGTCTGATAATTTCCTCTGAATCATCACCTGTCAAGATGATATTGTCTACATATACTATGAGGATAGCTATCTTACCATCAGGATTAGATTTAACAAACAGTGTATGATCAGCTTGACACTGATTGTATCCATTTGTAATCACGGCTTTAGCAAACCTGTCAAACCAAGCACGAGGAGATTGCTTCAAGCCGTATAAGGACTTCTTCAACTTGCAAACCAACCTGTTCAAATTATTCTCCAAGCCCGGAGGTATAGTCATGTAGACTTCTTCATCAAGTTTCCATTCAAGAAGGCATTTTTAACATCAAGTTGGTGTAAAAGCCAATCTTGATTCACTGCAAGAGAAAGTAGAACCCGAACAGTGGCAACGGGTGCAAAGGTTTCCTGGTAGTCAATTCCATATGACTGTGTGAAGCCTTTGGCCACAAGTCTGGCTTTGAATCTCTCGACACTTCCATCTGCTTTGTATTTGACCATGAATATCCACTTGCAGCCCACAGGATTTTTACCATGAGGTAACTCTGTAAGAGTCCATGTGTCATTATTCTCTATAGCCCGAATCTCTTCCTCAACTGCTTGTTTCCATGCTGAAACTTTTAGAGCCTCTTGGATAGAGTTAGGAACCTGCACACTATCAAGGTTTGACACAAAAGCCCTGTAAGATGGTAGCAATTTTCCGTAAGCTACATATCTTTCGATAGGATGACTAGTGCACCTTCAAACACCTTTCTGTGTGCAATTGGTTGATTTGAGTCATCAACCAATGGTGCAAGAGAATCATAAGATAGGAAATCCATACCATTATGATTATCGGATGTAGTAGGACTTGGTTCCGGTTCTTGACAGTCCTAGGTCTGCATAGTGTCTATATGCTCGGTGGTTCTCCTTCTGGTATAGACACGAAGTTCATGATCATTAGTGTCAAGTCGAGGTGGAGTAGAGACAATTGGGGCAGTGTTGGAGTAGAGACAATTGGGGCTGTTTAGTGACAGAGTTTGGTTCTTCAAGTGGAGTTGGTTGAGTGCTAAGGTTTGGTTCAATTGTTTGAGTATCTTCAGTTGAAGGAAAAACTGTTTGAGTATCTTCAGTTGAAGGAAAACCGGCCTGAGTATCTTGGAGAAGATCCCAAATCTGATATTCCCTCAAGTTCTCCCCTGAATTTTGGATTTGGAAAAGTAAGGTTGGTTCTCAAAGAATGTGACATCCATGGAGTTGTATACTTTCCTAGTAATTGAAGAGTAGCACTAGTATCCTTTTTGGTTAGAGGAGTAACCGAGGAAGATGCATTTGAGAGACTTGGGATCAAGTTTGGTGCGGTGTTGTTGATGGATGTGAACAAAGAAGGAACAACCAAAAACCTTTAGTGATAAGTCGGAAGAAAAGGAGCGGATATGTGGATAGGCTTCCATGAGAATATGACGAGGAGTTTGAAATTTTAGGACTCGACTAGGCATTCTATTGATGAGATATGTGGCTGTGAGTATGGCTTCCCCCCAAAAGTATTTAGGTACATGATTAAAAAATAATGGCGCGGGCCACCTCAATTAAATATCTATTCTTCCTCTCAGCGACCCTATTTTGTTGCGGAGTATCAACACAGAGCTTATATGAATGACACCATGCTTGGAAAGATAAGGGCCAAGAATGGAATTAAAATACTCCTTAGCATTATCTGTTTTAAGAACTTGAATTTTGCTTTGGAATTGAGTGGAGATCATGGAATGAAAGGATTAAAATATAGTGGATGTTTCGGATTTTTCTTTCATAAGGAATGTCCATGTTGTTTTTGTATGATCATCCATGAATGATACAAACCATCGAGCCCCATTTATATTTTTTACAAGTGAGGGTCCCTAAATATCACTGTAAATCACAGAAAAAGGATGTGAAGGCTTGTATTGCAGTTAGAGTACACATGTCTAGTATGCTTTGAAAGCTGGCAAATTTTACATTGATAGAAATTAGACTTTTTATTGATGAACAAATGCGAAAACAACTTTTCAATGTACGCAAAATTTGGATGACCAAGGCGACAATGCCATAACATGACTTGTCTTTCAACTGAACCAGACACAGAATTGGAAACAAGATTAACATAATTTGAACTAGACTCAGAAACACAACTTGACGGATGAACTTGCCTACCGAGAGAGATTATTTTCTTTGAGCAAATATAGTCCACCACGCATTTCAGCACTGCCAATCACCTTCCCTGAATCCACTGCCTGAAAATCACAAAGATTGGAATAGAATTTAGTCACACATTTTAAGTCACTAGTAAGTTTGCTGATTGAGAGTAGATTGCAGTCTAATTTTGGAACATAAAGGACAGAGCAAAGGTGAAGATCCTTTGTCAATTTGACTGATCCGGTTCCTGCTACTGGTGATAATGAACCATCAGCTATTTGGACTGTAAAGTAACTGATATACGGGCTGTAATTTTTTAAGATGTTGATGTCTCCCGTCATATGATCCGAGGCTCCCGAGTCAACTATCCAAGGTTTTGATTTATTGCTTTGGACGGTATGAGCAAAGGATGGTGTGCTAGAAGGTTGGTAGGTTGCTCAGCAGAGGATTGTCGTGCTTGTACGAGACTGGAAACGTTACTAAACATTTTCTGCAGCGCCTCAATTTGCTCCTTGGTGAATGGACTGAATTCTGCATTGTTGTCGGTTGTAACAACAGTATTTGCACGGTTCTCCCTCTTATATCTTCCACTAGATGGCTTCCAATCTGCAGGTTTCCCATGTATTTTCCAGCATGTCTCCTTCATATGACCGGTTTTCTTACAATGATCGCACCATGATCGTCCTTTCCTGGGCTTGTCCTTTCCTGGGCTTATTATTCTGAGAAAAATTATGAGTGTACAAAGCTGACCCTTCAACAGATGGTATGTTGTGGTTGTTTGTCATCATCAACTTCTTCCTACTTTCCTCTCTTCGAACTCCTGCAAAGGCCTCCCGAGGTTTAATTCCCATAATTCTCCCCCTGACTTCGTCTAGATCTTTATTGAGACCAAAAAGAAATTTGATAGTCCTTTTCTGTTCAACAATTTTCCTATACAAGGCAAAGTCATCTGGGCACTTCCAAGAATAAATCTCGTACAAGTCCAGTTGCATCCAACAGCGTGTAAGAGTACTGAAATATTGAGTAACACTCAATTCTCCTTGTCGTAGATCATATAGTCTAGTCTCAATCTCAAATAACTCTGAGGAATTTTTAGTACTAAAATAGGTTTCACGAGCAGCCTCCCATATCTCCTTGGTTGTCCTAAAGAGCAGGAAATTTTCTCCAACCTTCGTGGTCATGGAATTTATTAGCCATGACATAACCAAGTGATCATCAGTTTTTCAGGCCCGATATTTAGGATCTGTCTGGGGCAGAGGTTTCACCTGTGAGATGTCTATCCTTTCCTCTACCACAGATGTACATGAAGACGGACTGTGACCATTGAAGAAAATTATGGCCATGAAGTTTATGGTTTGTAACAAGATGAGAAGAGTTATCAGATACGATAGGAATTGACTCGGATCTAGAAGTGACTTCCGAGGAAGAAGATTGTAAGGCCATGCCGTATTTGGTCATGAGGGTGCGACAAAGGATTGAATTGTTTGGGAGGAATTAGGGTTCACGTCTAGGAGACACCTCCCAACGAACCCTCTTCACGGAAAGATCTACAACCAACTTCTTCTTGAGATATTTCTCATGGGCTCCCAGTCACGATTGCTCCCAGGTCATGGTGGGAAAGGAGGGAGTCCACGTGAAGACGTGAAGAAAATCCACATGAAGATGTGGAGGAGGGATCCACCTTGGGAGAATGTGCGAAGGCGAGGCTTCTTCGTGATCCACCGTAGGAGAACGTGCGAAGGCAAAGGCGTGGCTGGAGGCTTGTGTCGCACAGGATCTTCAAGAACCGATCCAAGAACTGGAATGCCTATGTGAAGCTCACGTACGTGAAGAGGCACGGTGGGGGGATTCACGGGAGTGTGAAGGAAATCCAGCAAAGGAAGAAACCAAGCTCTGATACCATGAAGAATTCTGAGATTTTTTTTCCCCTCACTTTTTTTATTAATGAAATTACTTCCTAATATATATAAAAGGGTGGTTGTTATACCAGTCCACAAAAAAAAGGAAACAAACTTCCTTTGAATTAGAAATCCCATCAAAATAGGTAAGTAGGAAATCTACAAAATCTAATTAAGAAAAAAAAATAGAAAGCTAAAAAATCTATTCTAAATAAAGAGAATAAATAACTTTCTAACCAAACACATAAGGATCAGCTTGTTCAACATTATTGAAACACCAAAGTTTTGAGCAAAACTAAAAAAATGAAATTCCACAAACCTAACTGATTTTGAAATCAAATTTCCAATATTTCATCCAGCCAAGAAGATAACTTAGGTTCTTAAGGCCGTGGCAGATTTGAATGAGTAGTTTCACATAGGTGATAGTTTTACATGTCTATGGTTATTTATCTATGCCAAATGAGAAGTCAAGGTATATTCTTCATTATTGATCTGAGAGTTCTATTCCTAGACATATATCTTATTTCCTTGATGGTAAAATTATTATTTAAGGCATCAACATAAAATCATCGATTTAGCAAGTTTAAAATTAGGCTTGGTTGGGCCAAGTCAAATAAAATAAATCGATGTATAAGTCAGCAAGGAATAACTACTGAAATTTCCAGTGTGGCCAAAGATGATTATTAGAAATAAACAAAATTTAAGACAACAACTACACTCCCCATGCTGACACTTGCGGCAGAAATCATGACTTTTATACTTATTATGTGAAACCAACAAAAATAAATTCTGTGGAGATTTAAATCTCAAATAACCAAAGCAACAAATGCAGGTGCATAAATACAGCAGCAGCAGCAACAACAACAACAAAGCCTTAATCCTAAATAAATAGAGGTGCACAAATACTTGAGATGAATCATATGCCAAAATAAAAATTGATCCTGGACAGAGAACTCCAATGACAACTTTATGCTGTAAGTGTTATAAGAGATGATCAGAATACCAGTCTCAGGTATAATTGCCCTACCAACAAAAATTTCTACTCCAATGCAACAATATGATTAAAATAAAATATAACAATTTGTGAGTTTTCCAAAAAGATCTCTCATTTTGGACTTGAAAGGAACGTGTCAACAGAGGGCATGATCTGAGGGGATTTTGTGCAGGGAAATTTTTGGAGGCCATGCTCTGCATATCTCTTCCTTTGCAAAATTAACAAGCACTCCTGCAGCTCTGTTTTGTTCGCCAACCTTGCCAACAAAATCAATAATTTAATATAGCACTGTTATTCTATCATTTGTACCTTTTATCTTCAGTTTTGCTCCAAAAACAAAAGAAAGCAGCTTATTCTGCATTAGGAAGATCAGAGGAGGCAAAAATCAACAAGATGGATGCTCTTTCTTCACCCACATCTATTTTGATAGTGCAGACCTAATATAGCCAAACTAGATCTAAAAACCAAGCAGCTTCTTAGTTTAGCAACATCAGATACTTAGTTTAAATAAAGCCTTGGAAATGTCAGAGTGAATGAAAATCTGAAGATCTTCTACTCTTTTGAAGATGCCTAGATTGTGAATATGTTCTGAATCATCCGTCAGTTCTCTCATCTAAAAGACAGGAGTGCAGTTATGCAGGCCACTGATACACCAGGTTTTCTCATAGGCATATAAACAACTCATATATTTGATCTACGTCATATTGCAGACGTGAATTCAGCTGGAAATGAGATGCTGATTTTTTTCTTCCATAGAAACCAAATCAAAATTAAAAAATTCCATTATCCAAAGGTCAAACTAGCATTCCCTACATGTTCACATGGTAACAATACAATGGTTCTGGATTTAACCAGGCAAATTGCTAGATTAAGATCTAGCCTAGGATGCATGTTACTATGTTATCATGCCCTCAAACTCATCTGAGGAATTTCACTTCCTAAATTTGTCTTTTCTCGCAAGGAACTTCTCCACTTCCCAGTAACCTAAACAATACCCTATCAAGAAACCTGGAGAAAAATCAATGAACAAGTTATCCAGGAGAGATGCTTGGAAGCTCATAACCTGTACCAAAGGACATCAGTTCAATTTGAAACAAAAGGACATTGCTAAGTCAAGCACAATGAAACAATTGAGATCTAACCATTTGTGCCTTCCAGAAGTGCAACAGATAAACCACAAAGGAAGTCATTATTCAAGTAATTAAGGTATCAAGACCAGGATTCTAATCCTAACTGTTCTGTGGGATGAACAACTACAAGTTAAGAGATACCAAACAGTGTGTGTCATGACGTACAAGCAAAGAAAATCCAATCAAGTATGTATGAAAGACTAGCTTTTTACCGAATTTGCAAGCTCTAATATGTGAAACATCATAAGAAAAACGCAAAGGATATGAATACAGGAGAAAGATAGAAGTAGTTTAGTTCAGACAAAAAAGCAAACGCCTGGCAGTCGACGACGCTGCTTGCCTCAGGCTTCAACAATACACTCATGGTGGAAGAACTTCAACAATACACTCATGGTGGAAGATGCCACTGGAGCTGCAGGTTATCATGGACGAGAGACCACAACCAAAATTAAGGAGAAAAAAAAAAAAGGAGAGCCTTCGCTCTCTCTCTCATCGTCTCTGCACTGTTGGGTAACTGCCGAACGGTGCCATGTGGGTACGAGGTACCCAACATAGGGTTGCAAACGGGTCGGACTCATGTCGGATCCGTAGTATATTTGCATCCGAACTTGATCCGTTTGCGGGGTTTTGGCGTTGATTTCTTGGGCAGTGATGTTGATCTCGCGGCCATCAATGATCTCTTCATCAACACGGACTACTACATGGTACGAAGCGAAATCCCCTCCGTGCCTTTTCTGACCGACGGATCGGATGATCTGATGTGTGGATGCACGTAATGTTACTACTTACTACCACTCGGATCCAATAACCCCTTGCCTTCTGACCATGTGTGACGTCTAAAGCCGCCACGTTCCGATCGCACGTGCTATCCACGCGCGCTTATGCTGCTCGGAGCTCGTTCCATTCCAGCTATAACCCGTCTTCGCCCTCCGAGATCTATCATCGAAGAGAGGAAGAAGCCGAGGAGGGAGAGCAACGATGAGTGCGGCGAAGAAGGCCGCGAAGGCCGCCCCCATATCGGTGATGGCGAGGCTCCTCGTCGCCGACGAAGCCGTCGGTGCCAAGCCCGGCCAGGTACCCAACCACACCTGTTTTCACCCCTTCTCATTTGGTCTATCGATCGATTTTCCTTTCTCGCTTCCTTCTCTCAGTGTCAGATCTAGGGTTTGCTCGCCCTGGACATGCCATCTATGGTATCGTTTTGATTCGATTGGTGGATGACCCCTCGGATTCCATCATTTGACACCGATGTAGCGTTCCCGATCTTCAAAAACTATTGGATGAATTGCCTCGATTTTTTCTGATGTCCTTGGAAGAAGAAAGAACTGTTTTAATTTCCAGAAATATTCGATAATAAAAAAATGTGATTATGAAACGTAGAAATAATTGCTTCTAATTCTAGGTTTTGACAATCGGTTGCTTGGAGTGTTACTTCTTTTTTCTTTTTCCTTTTTCCTCCCCTTTGGGAAGATTGAAAGCAATTATGGTTTTGATTTTGAGAGACTAAATCTCTCTCTCTATCTCTCTCTGTAGTCTTATTTTCTAGGATTATTTGATGATTATAAATTTGTAACTAACATTTTAAGTTAATTTGTTTTGAAATATGTGGATGCAAATTTATGTTTTATATTTCGTCTTGCAGTTAGTTACATAGTTATCTATTTGATAATTAGATTATTATCAAATGCACGAGTGATATGTGACCCTTTATTTTGATTAGTGGAGTGATTCTTTAACATTTTCATGGACTTTCAATGTCATTTTAATTTTTTTCCCTAAATTTGAAACTAAGTTGATAAATAATGAAATAAAATGAGGCATGGTAAACCAATGGAAGTGTTAAGGAGGCAACATTCCATACAGATGTACCAATCTCCATATTTTAACGCGATGCAAAACATTAAAGCCGGCCTAGGTTGTCATTTCTTAAAGGCATTAATTATATGCTACGTGTATACATATACACATGCATGCGCTGAATGCACACTCACATAACTCGAATAATTTTCATAATAGCGCTAGCTATGTGGACATTGGATGACTTTCTTGTTTGCTGTCTAGAAGCATTCAGTTTCCTAGACAGATGATATATGGTGTTTTTCTTTTTTCCTTTTCCTTTTTCTTTTGTGTGTGTGTGTGTGTGTGTGTGTGTGTGTGTGTGTGTGGTGTATGTGAAGAACAGTCAATATAATTATTATCATTGTGAACACTATGCTAGTGATAGTTTGAGAAGACATAGTACTTTTGCAAGTTTGTCTGGAAATTTTAGAATGTTATTCTATTTATTGTGTTTTTATTTGATGATTAGTATCTTGTAAGTTGTAAAACAACTACGTGCATGTTGTAAAGCTGGGGAAATCTTGTAGAAATATACTTTTACTACTTTTGATCCTACGTAATAATGACTACTGGGAAAGAAATGTTGGTGGACAAGCCAGAAGAGGAAATTGGTAGCATCTCTGTTCAGGTAGGGCCTGGTTGATGGGATCATGTCACATATTGCCAAAGGAGACCTACTATGTTTCAATGATGTTGTTTACAAAGGGAACTTTCCTTGCATCGAGGCATCAAACAGATTAACAATCAAACTTGCATGTACGTCACGGCACCTAAAAAGAAACTCACATCTAGTGCCAAGTGTGACAATTCATCCATCACTGTCCCACTCCACTTGGTCCATGTTATGTGCTAGATTTTGGTTGTTTAATGCTGAAAAACCATGGGTTACATAGAAATACTTAGCAGTTAGTAAAGAAATTAGAGGTATAGTGATGCTTGTGGTAACAATGTCCAATGAAGAGCTTTGATAAAGGTGATATGGAACTTTGGGAGGTGTGGTACTTAGTGTGGTGAGATATTAGAGGTGATACTCAACTCAACTCATCTAAGCCTTTTTCCAACTACATGGGGTCGGCTACATGAATATGCTTCCTCCACTCTGCTTTATTCAGGATCAAGTCGATATTTAAATTATAAATAATTATATCTTTTTTAATTATTTCTGTTCATATTAGTTTAGGTCTATCTCTATCTCTATCCTTACCATGAATTGTTAAAAGATCACTGTTTCTAACTGGAGCATCTAAAGGTGTAATTGTATATGTCCAAATCATCGTAATCGATTTTCTCTCATTTTATCTTCAATTGGGGCTACTCCTATCATTTCTCTTATATTTTTATTTCTAATTCTATTTTTTAAAGTTTTACCACATATCCATCTTAACATACATATTTTGTTACATTTAATTTATTCACAGGTTGTTTCAATATTGCTCAACACTCTATTCCATATAGCATAGCTGGCCTAATAGCAGTTTTATAGAATTTTTCTTTCAATTTTAATGGGATGCGCCGATCATACAATATTCTCGAAGCACTCCACTTAATCCATCTCGCTTTAACTTTATGATTCACATTTTCACCTATTTCACCTTCTTGCTGGATAATTGATCCTAAATACCTAAATTTTTCACTCCTTAATATCTCTTGGCTTGCAATTTCACTGTTTCTTCATTTATATTTCTACTCCCACTAAAATTACATTTCATGTATTCAGTTTTAGTTCTACTAATCTTAAAATCTTTAGATTCTAAAGTCTCTCTTCAAATCTCTAGCTTAGCATTTACTTCAGATTTAGTTTCATCAATCAACACTATATCATCTGCAAATAACATACACCATGGGATATCATTTTGAATATGTTTGATTAATTCATCCATAACTAATACAAAAAGATATGGACTTAAGGCAGATCCTTGATGTAAACATACAGTAATTGGAAAGGTTTCTTTTATTGTTATTTTAACAATAGTTATTGCTCTATCATATATATCTTTTATCAATTCTATGTACTTTTTGGTAACTTTTTTTTTCTCTAAAACCCACCATATTATTTTAGAGATGATGTTGTAAAAAAAATGAATGAAACAGTGAAAATTATTTGTTTGAAATAAGCCACTAGTTTTCTTGATTTTTATTTTGGTAGGTGAGAATTGGAATTATGAATAGAATAATTGCTTTGGTATGAAATATGAATGAAGGTTAACTTCATAGGAATCTATGTTTGGAAAAAATCAACTGTATATTCTGTGTATGTCATCAAATTTTTTAATGGTTCATCTTTTGTTAGAGTGTAGTGAGATATGCTTAATGTCGGAATGGTGTTGCCTTAACATATTTTCTTTTATCTTTCTAAACTACCAAATTTTGCCACCATTTTAAGATTAAGATGACACCAGGCTTAGCAATGGTGTTGATAAGCCAATTATGATGACTGCATCGCTTCTTTTAGTCTTTATCTGATGGTTTAGCTCATTTTTCTTAGTTAAAAAAACAGATGGGATGTGAAGTGGCGCTGTGCACTCTAGATGACTATTGCAAAGAGGGGACTGCTAAAGCAGGTGTTGATTAAACTATAAATGATGATGTTGGATATACACAGGTTAGAGGAATCAAAGAGCTACAGTAACTGAGGATAATATGGAAGAGAACTGATTGCTTAGTTATGGGAATGCAGAGCAAACAAATGCCTCAATGTGGGCATGCATTGGTGCTATCAAATGAGGCCTGGTGAAGATCGTTGCTAAATATGTGAAATGTTTGGAAAGGGTATGAATAGTGTCAAAAAATGATGGACGCTTTGAGGAAGAATCCAAAAAGTTTGTGTTGATGAGGAGTAGCTTTTTGTATGGAAAATGGAAAAGATGGATCAGCAAATTCTGGCCGAAAGGTGCTACCAGGTTTTCTTGTAATATTTCATGTTTATAGATATCTATTTTACAAAGCTAGGATGGTTGGTGCCTGCCTAGCTAAAGCCTCGTCAAAGTTTTTGTCTAGGAGCATTCAGTTTCCATAAACCAGTTCTAGGTTTTGGGAAATCACATACTTGTAACAGATGTGTTTTCTAAGATATATACAACAATTCAAAGTTTGCCCTATTTTGTTTATTCTATGGGGAATGGAAGAGATGAGGTATTGCAGCTATCTATATCAGGATCTCTTTTTTAAATCAGTTTCAGTAGGAAAGGAAGTTAGGTCCATCAATATCATGAGCCATGTGGGCACAACTTACTTACCTTTTCTAGTGGTCTTCCAAATTTTGCAATATGATGAATATGATCCTCTCATCTTGTGCTTTGTTCCCCGCAGCACTAACTACTCTGATTGAAAAGGTTATATTGCTAAAAGTTGTTCAAATTCATTCATGTCTGTTTCTCTTTTTCAGGGAGCCCTCAAGAATGTTTTTTCTCTACCAAGGGGAGGACTGCGTCTCTGTTTCAACAATTGGAGGTTTAATTCTGCTTATAGGTCATTTAGCACCCAGGCTGCAACAACAGCAAGTACACCACAGCCTCCCCCACCACCTCCACCTCCAGAGAAGACACAGTTTGGTGGTCTTAAAGACGAAGATCGTATTTTTACTAACCTTTATTGTTTGCATGACCCATTCCTCAAAGGTGCAATGAAGCGGGGAGACTGGTATAGAACCAAAGACTTGGTACTCAAGGGCTCTGACTGGATAGTGAATGAAATGAAGAAGTCTGGTCTTCGAGGCCGTGGAGGAGCTGGTTTTCCATCTGGACTCAAGTGGTCTTTCATGCCAAAGGTATCTGATGGCCGTCCTTCATATCTTGTTGTTAATGCTGATGAGAGTGAGCCTGGTACATGTAAAGATAGAGAAATCATGCGTCATGACCCACACAAACTGCTTGAAGGGTGCTTGATTGCAGGAGTTGGCATGCGGGCAACTGCTGCTTACATCTACATTAGAGGGGAGTATGTAAATGAGCGTTTAAACCTCGAGAAGGCAAGAAAAGAAGCATATCAAGCTGGACTGTTGGGGAAGAGTGCATGTGGATCAGGTTATGATTTTGATGTTCATATTCACTATGGTGCTGGTGCTTACATCTGTGGGGAAGAGACAGCTCTATTGGAAAGCCTCGAGGGAAAACAAGGGAAACCAAGACTGAAGCCTCCTTTCCCAGCTAATGCTGGTTTATATGGCTGTCCAACAACTGTTACAAATGTGGAAACGGTGGCTGTATCTCCCACAATTCTAAGGCGAGGACCTGAATGGTTTGCAAGCTTTGGCCGGAAAAACAACTCAGGAACAAAGCTGTTCTGTATCTCAGGTCATGTGAACAAACCCTGCACTGTGGAAGAGGAGATGAGCATACCATTGAAAGAGCTGCTAGAGAGGCATTGTGGTGGTGTTAGAGGAGGATGGGATAACTTGTTGGCAGTTATACCAGGCGGTTCCTCTGTACCTCTCCTACCTAAGCACATATGTGATGATGTCTTGATGGACTATGATGCACTTAAAGCCGTCCAGTCCGGATTGGGCACTGCAGCAGTGATCGTGATGGACAAATCTACTGATGTGGTGGATGCAATAGCAAGGCTGTCATACTTCTACAAGCATGAGAGCTGTGGGCAGTGCACACCATGCAGGGAGGGGACAGGGTGGCTGTGGATGATCATGGAGAGGCTTAAAGTGGGGAATGCAAAGCTGGAGGAGATTGATATGCTTCAGGAGGTCACGAAGCAGATTGAAGGGCACACAATATGCGCATTGGGGGATGCTGCTGCTTGGCCAGTGCAAGGACTGATCAGGCATTTCAGGCCAGAACTAGAAAGAAGGATTCAGGAGCGAGCAAAGGCGGAGCTGCTGGAAGCTGCAGCTGCTTGAGTTACTTGGCCAGATCACTTTACAAAACTTTATCATTTTGTAGTATCAGTTTAATTATGTGTGAAAAATAATAAAGAATTCTGATGGAGCTCATTTCTTTTTGTAGGGCACCATCTGCCCTAATTAGTCTTCCAACGCTAAAGAGCTCCTACAATTATGGTCTGAAAATTGAAGCCAGAAAGACCGGAACCGTGCTTTCTTTTTGCACAACGGGATCATTCATTTGTGCATCCTAAATTCTGGATTAGAAACCAGTTTATTTTTCTACATTTTACAGTGGTTTAACATGCTGTGTTGTTGTGTTAATGGTCATGTTCAGTTACTATTGATTCTTGGTGAGGCATTCGCATATTCTTGGCATGCTTTAGGTTCATGCTTGCAGGTTTGACAGTGCCTTACTGCCTTGCGGGTCTCGCTGGAGGGACCCAAGCTCAAAACTGGATTGAATCAACTAATAGCGTGATGCAGTCGCAATGAAAAAGTTGTCAACCTAGCTCTCCGAGTTGGCTTCTCATAATGCTGTTGTGATATGGATGAGACGAATGGTCCTAATGTGCTGCTTAGAGATGGAATTCTCTGAGATAATACTGCTGTGTCGTATACATGCACATACATTACAATATTTAAAGTAATAATTATTACATAGCCATAATTGATTTATAATTAGCTGAATAATGCGAATAACGGTTTATTTTTGACAGCTTACTATTCAGATAAATGTAAATATATTTTGAGTTAAATTTTCTTGCCAGATAAAAATAATTTCCATTTATTTATAGCAAAAATGTCAAACAATATTGTCATTTCTTTTGTATGAATATTGATGACGCCAAGTCACCTTTAAGCGTTGGGGAAGACGGACGTCCTTCTCTCTGGACCCCTACAAGAAAAAGTTCTCGGAGATCGAATGCTTCGGTGGGGATCCTCCGACGCTCAAGTTAGTCACTTGGGATCAGATGAGAACTGCTCAGTCGAAGGGAGCTGAAAACAGTTAGGATTTTAGTTAATAGGAAGAAAACTAGAAAACTAGAGTTCAAGGATCCTACTCACAGTGCGGGCGCGTGCTTTATACTTGTTCGAATGTCCTCCTTCTATTCTCAAGATCACTGATTTTTAGGGAACCTTGTGTGATAACGGACAAAAAGGGTGAGGCTCTATATTGACGGGTTGTACTGTCACTGTGCACGCTGGAGGCGTCATGCGTTACCTGTTAATATGGCTTTATGATAAACGCATAAATAATTATCACTAAACCTATTAATTAATAATTTAACGTACATACTATTATTTAATATTTTAATATTTTATATAATATTTTAAGTAAAATCTTATCAATTTAAAGAGCTCGATTTTAGGAATTTAACGACGCAAACGGCATTCGAATCGGACTTAAAACGAGCTTAGAATTCATTTTATAAGAATTTAGCATGCATTTTAAAAGCAAAGTCGGCAAATCTAGTGCCGACTTCATCGTCTTCTCAGCCGATTCTTTCTTATTTTCATCCGATTCTTCTCTTATTTCAAATCCAACCGTTTCCTCCATCAATTAAGGAATAAATTGGATAGAAAGTTATCAAATTGAATGAATTAAATTCATTTTGAAGGAATTTGGATTTTATTCACAATTTATTCGGGATTTTCTTCGCGCCACCCGCGTCCTCTGTTTTGGCAACATTGCACCGCGTCCGCGTCCTCACCGCGTCTGGAATTCTATAAATAGCAACGGGGAGAATTGGGGGGGGGGGGTGTTCATCCGTGGTTTGTGAAGGCTTTGTTTGAAGCAGGAGACGATCGTGCCGTGGCTTGAAGGAGATCTGTTCCAGCCGTGAGAAGAAGACTCTGTTCCAGCCAGCCGTGAGAGGAAGTCTCTGTTCCAGCCGTGATCTGTTCTGTTCCATCTGTGAAGGAGAGTTCGTTGCTGTTCCTAGACGTTCGTGGAATTCGTCGTGGAGACTCTGTTCTGCATCCGTGTTCTTCCTGGAGGTTCTATGCGTCCGTGGCAGGGAGGTTCTTCTTGGAGGCGGATGTTCCCAGGACGAGTTCGTGACTGGAGGCGTATGGGAAGAAAGTCTTCAACCCGGTTCAACTTGATTCAACCCAGTTCAGTATCTTTGATTTGGTTTTGGAGAATTTATTACTCTCTTGTTGCCTTCTCCATGTCATAACTTTTTAATTTATATGAAATAAAGTTTCTATTCATGTTTAATTATTATTAAATTTTATTTAAGTGAAAATAATTTAGACTGAACTATTCTTGAAAGGGACGGCCAGTGATCTACGGGTACGAGCCGTGCTCATATAAGATAGACCATATCTTATTATTTTGCACTACTAATTATCTACTTAGTTATCTATTTAGTTAAATTTATAATTTATTTCAAGATAATCGCTAAAATCCATGTAGAATCGATCCCTTACTCTCGCTATTTTAATAGTGAAATTAAGGTGTTTTAATCGTTGCGCTACGACACGCATTACTTTACAACTGTCTAGCAGCTACGGTTGCATTTGGTGCACGTCGTTGCTTGACATGACCGCGCACAGTCGCAAGTGGTAGTGAATCGTACTCCGTAACAGGGCATGGTCATGCACAGTGATACATGCAATGCACCATACGCTGTTATGAGGTATGACCGCAAGCAGCCATGGGCGCACAACGGGCCACTTGGGTGCGCCAGGTGGCCCGAAGTTGTCGTTTGGTTCGAAGGCCGGTTCACATATGAACGTTGCCCCCGCACCCTGAGATCGGAGGGGTCTCAGGGGTGAGATGACGTCTGTGCACCCCGAGACCGGAGGGGGTCTCGGGATTGAGATGCAGTGGCCTCACCCCGAGACCGGAGGGGGTCTCGGGGGTGAGATGATGCTTGTGTACCCCGAGACCGGAGGGAGGTCTCGGGGATGAGATGCAGTGACCTCACCCCGAGACCGGAGGGGGTCTCGAGGGTGAGACGATGCTTGTGCACCCCGAGACCAGAGGAGGTCTCGGGGTTGAGATGCAGTGGCCTCACCCGAGACCGGTGGGGGTCTCGGGGGTGAGATGATGCTTGTGCACCCCGAGAACGGAGGGGGGTCTCGGGGTTGAGATGCAGTGACCTCACCCCGAGACCAGTGGGGGTCTCGGGGGTGAGATGATGCTTGTGCACCCCGAGAGCGGAGGGGGTCTCGGGTTGAGATGCAGTGACCTCACCCCGAGATCGGAGGGGGTCTTGGGGTTGAGATGCAGTGACCTCACCCCAAGATCGGAGGGGTCTCGGGGTGAGATGATGCTTGTGCACCCCAAGACCGAAGGGGGTCTTGGGGTTGAGATGCAGTGACCTCACCCCGAGACCGGAGGGGGTCTCGGGGGTGAGATGATGCTTGTGCACCCCGAGACCGGAGGGGGTTTCGGGGTTGAGATGCAGTGACCTCACCCGAGACCGGAGGGGTCTCGGGGTGAGATGATGCTTGTGCACCCCGAGACCGAAGGGGGTCTTGGGGTTGAGATGCAGTGACCTCACCCGAGACCGGAGGGGGTCTCGGGGGTGAGATGATGCTTGTGCACCCCGAGACGGAGGGGGTCTCGAGGTTGAGATGCAGTGACCTTACCCCAAGATCGGAGGGGTCTCGGGGGTGAGATGATGCTTGTGCACCCGAGACCGGAGGGGGTCTCGGGGTTAAGATGCAGTGACCTCACCCTGAGACCGGAGGGGTCTCGGGGGTGAGATGATGCTTGTGCACCCCGAGACCGGAGGGGGTCTCGGGGTTGAGATGCAGTGACCTCACCCCGAGATCGGAGGGGGTCTCGGGGGTGAGATGATGCTTGTGCACCCCGAGACCGAAGGGGGTCTCGGTTGAGATGCAGTGACCTCACCCCAAGACCGAGGGGTCTCGGGGGTGAGATGATGCTTGTGCACCCCGAGACCAGAGGGGGTCTCGGGGTTGAGATGCAGTGACCTCACCCCGAGACCGGAGGGGGTCTCGGGGGTGAGATGATGCTTGTGCACCCCGAGACCGGAGGGGGTCTCGGGTTGAGATGATGACCTCACCCGAGACCGGAGGGGGTCTTGGGGGTGAGATGATATTTGTGCACCCCGAGACCGGAGGGGGGTCTCGGGGTTGAGATGCAGTGACCTCACCCCGAGACCGGAGGGGGTCTCGGGGTGAGATGATTTGTGCACCCCGAGACCAGAGGGGTCTCGGGGTTGAGATGCAGTGACCTCACCCCGAGACCGGAGGGGGTCTCGGGGGTGAGATGATGCTTGTGCACCCCGAGACCGGGGGGGTCTCGGGTTGAGATGCAGTGACCTCACCCCGAGACCGGAGGGGGTCTCGGGGTGAGATGATGCTTGTGCACCCCGAGACCGGAGGGGGTCTCGGGGTTGAGATGCAGTGACCTCACCCGAGACCGGAGGGGGTCTCGGGGTGAGATGATGCTTGTGCACCCCGAGACCGAGGGGGTCTCGGGTTGAGATGCAGTGACCTCACCCGAGACCGAGGGGGTCTCGGGGGTGAGATGATGCTTGTGCACCCCGAGACCGGAGGGGGGTCTCGGGGTTGAGATGCAGTGACCTCACCCCGAGACCGGAGGGGTCTCGGGGGTGAGATGATGCTTGTGCACCCGAGACCAGAGGGGGTCTCGGGGTTGAGATGCAATGACTCACCCGAGACCGGAGGGGGTCTCGGGGGTGAGATGATGCTTGTGCACCCCGAGACCGAAGGGGGGTCTCGGGGTTGATGCAGTGACCTCACCCCGAGACGGAGGGGGTCTCGGGGTGAGATGATGCTTGTGCACCCCGAGACCGGAGGGGTCTCGGGGTTGAGATGCAGACCGAGACCGGAGGGGGTCTCGGGGTGAGATGATGCTTGTGCACCCCGAGACCAGAGGGGGTCTCGGGTTGAGATGCGGTGACCTCACCCCGAGACCGGAGGGGGTCTCGGGGGTGAGATGATGCTTGTGCACCCCGAGACCGGAGGGGGGTCTCGGGGTTGAGATGCAGTGACCTCACCCCGAGACCGGAGGGGGTCTCGGGGTGAGATGATGCTTGTGCACCCGAGACGGAGGGGGTCTTGGGGTTGAGATGCAGTGACCTCACCCGAGACCGGAGGGGTCTCGGGGGTGAGATGATGCTTGTGCACCCCGAGACCGGAGGGGGTCTTGGGTTGAGATGGTGACCTCACCCCGAGACCGGAGGGGGTCGGGGTGAGATGATGCTTGTGCACCCCAAGAGGGGGTCTCGGGGTTGAGATGTTCGGGGTCTTACCGGATGAGCTAAGGGTTGAATGACCCGTGGAGATGGAGTCCTCCAGGCGCTTGGCAACCAACACTGATGTCGATAAGGAGGAGGTTCCGGGTTAGGGGAGGACCTCCGTTAGCTGCTGTTACCATTTATTCTAACGGCTGGATCAGCCACATCAGATGCCCCCTCACCCCTGAGGCGAAGCGGGCCCCACTGGCAAGGCGAAAGGGTGCTACCTCCCACGTGGCTGATCCCCGTCCACATCTCTATGCGGACGGCATGGGGAATGTGAGAAGGCGGCCGCTTCCGTCCACTCAGCCCGCCACGATCGTCCTCGAGGCGAGATTAACTCTTCGAAGTCCGCGTGGAAAGCGCATCATCATTACCTCTCACAGCGGCGACGTCAGCAAAGTCCCATCATTGGCCAGAGGCGTATCGTATCACGCGCTGGGCAACCATCGAGGTGAGCCAGCCTATGGTGGGGATCCATGTGGCTGATGAGACAGGCGGGACAATTTGAAACCCAATAAAACTCGAACGGGGGTTGAATCTGGCCACACCACTGCTGCCATCGTCGTCTTCCTCTGAGCCTCTGCGTCTTGGTCTCCCCTGCAACCCGAGAACCTGCGCTTAGCTTTCCTTCCTTCAGGTCAGTTTTTTGTCTCTTCTAGACTCCTCCATTCCTTCTTTTATCCATGAGTTCCCCATCTCGGACCTCGGAGGACGATTCGGAGAATCGTTCTCCTTCTGAGAGGCACTGCGCCTCTCCTGTTCCTTCCCCTCTCCTTCACTTGAGTGGTCCACGATTCGGAGGACCGCGTCCCTCTGGCCCAGCGGCGGGTCACTGGTAGGGCCCCATCGAGGAGCCGCCGGTCAGAGGCCGGCACCTCCTCGAGGGTGGAGGAGTCCCCGGGGGGGACCGCCTCCACGGTAACAGGCCAGGATTTGGTAAAAATCCGGGCCCGTTATCAGATTCCCCGGGATGTTGGGCTTTTCCTGCCGACTCCCGATGATAGAGTCATCTCCTCCCGACCCGGCCGAGTGGCCTTTACGAGATTTGCCTGAAGGCGGGCCTCCGTCCACCCTTTCCTCCCTTTTTCGTCAACCTCCTTGAATACTATTCCTTGACTCCTTCCCAGCTGGTCCCAAATTCCTATCGGGTCATTAGTGCCTTTGTCGTTCTCTGTCATCGCCTTGGCATCACCCCCCGAATCTCCCTTTTCGGTCTTTTTATATCCTTCGGTCCCAGAAGGGTTGGTGGCTGTTCCAGCCCCGACCCAACCGGGTCCTCAAGCTTCTCCTTCCTTCTTCGATCAAGGGATGGAAATCCCGGTTCTTTTTTGCAGCCTAGACCAAGTCAGGCCCCGGTGGGGAGACCCCGACCTTCGAGGCAACGCGAACTCCGCCGTCCACCCTGGAGACCGGGAAGCGTTGGGTCAGTTGTTGGCTGCCGAGATCCCTCGGTACACCCTGCTCCTGACAGAAGATAACCTCCAGTTGGCGGGTCTTATCTCCCACCGGGGTAAGCCATCTCCATACTTAGCCAAAGTTTTGCTTGGTTTCTTTTTTTTTTTTTTGACCTTGACCGATATCATACAGCCATGAAGATCTCGACCCATAGACTCCTGAAGGCCATCTCCAAGAAGAGGGCCCGGGAAGGGCCGAGTGAAGGCCAGCAAGCCCGGCCCCAAAACGCCCGATAGCTCGGGTCCCCAGACCATCAGCACCGCAAGACCCCCCTGCTCCGGAGATCGACCTCACAGCCGACACCCCGCCAGAGAGGGCGGCGACCGAGGGGGTACCAATGGAGGAGCCAGCTGCGGAGGAGCCGGCAGTGGTGGAGCCCACAGTAGCGGAGGAGCTCCCTGCCCCTGGTGAACCGACTCACCCGAGGCAGTCAGGAGCTGGGGCGAAGGGCCATCAGGGACAGCAAGCCCACCCCCTGAGAGGACGCCGAGGAGCAGCCCGCACGCCGAGTCGGAGAATGCTGAGGCAGCCGAACGGAGCAGGGCCAGACCAGGGCCCCCGGGACTCCATCCTGAACGACGGGCATTGGGCAGAGCGGGTCCTTTCTCCAATCTTCATGCCCGAGGTCCTGGAAGAGCTTAGCCACCTGAAGGCGGGTACGTTCTTCGGGAGTCCTACGCGGCCCTGTCAGAGTAAGTGGTCCTGCCACCCTTTGCTTCTATATTTCCCCTTTTTTTTCTTTTTTTGACCTGGAGCTTGCATGCAGCTTGCGCACTCCCTAAGGGCCGCGAGGGAGGTGATCATGGTGGGAAGGCCCTTCTGCGCGAGGCACAGAAGGAGGCCGAAGAGGCCCGCATCGCGCGGAGGCGGCTGAGGGGGCTAGAGTCGGCCAGAACCGCTCGGGCCAATGAAATAAGGGCCGCTGAGAGCCGAGCGGAGGCCGAGGCCAACCGTCTGCGGGCGGCGCTCCACCAGATGACGGAAGCTGAAAATGCGTGATGGCCAGAGACCTGCACATCTCTGAGCTGACCCTGGCCATCCAAGAAATTGAGGGTCGGGCGGCCGGCTGCGGAGAGAGTAGGGTCGAGGATAAGGCAAGGGCGCGAGGAAAAGGCAACGCGGAGGAAAAGGCAAGGGCAGCGGAGGAGGCAAGGGCAGCGAACCAAGCCGAGGAGGAGGTGAGCCGCGCCCAAGAGGCCGAGAGGGCTGCAGCGGCAGCCCTCGCCGCGGAGGAAGGAGCTCGGGCCGTTGAGGTGGAAGCCGTCGTGGCCAGGACCGCCGGAATCATAGAAGAATACAAAGCGTCCGAGCGCTTTGCAGATGACCTGGCAGAAGCCTCGACGGCGGTGTTTCTTCAAGGGTTCCAGCACGGGAAGGAGAAAATTGCTAGGGACTTGAACTTTCCCCAAGCCCTGGAAGTCGAACCAGATCACTTCTCGGATTGGCCCCCTCCGATGATGAGCCCGCCGGCTGAACCGTGAGCCTCCTTGTATTTTATTTTTGCAAGTCCGATGTCGGCATTTTGTAATCACTTCAAATTAATGAAATATCTTTTTCCTCCAAGATAAATTGTCTATCTGCGACCCTTATCCCAAATTCATTGGTTGATGATGCGCGACCTCTCGGTCCTATTAGTGCCAGGGGATAACTCTCAATTCATGCGTGAATTACTCCATCTTAGCCATCTAGGACCGAACTCGGGGCCAGGAAGGATAGGCTTCCTGGGGTTGAAGCACCGGACTTTGGAGGTTGAAGTAGGCGGGTTCCTAGGACTGATGGCACACCGCTCTGCCAGGGGTATGGCGGGCCTTGTGCCTGGCAGGCACATGGCTTTAGGTGCCGACGGGGTCGGGCTTTAATGTCGGGCTTTATGCTGGGTCCAGGGCTTTAGGTGCCGACGGGGTCGGGCTTTATGCCTGGCTGGTCAGGGCTTTAGGTGCCGACGGGGTCGGGCTTTATGCCTGGCTGGTCCAGGGCTTTAGGTGCCGGGTGTCGGGCTTTATGCCTGGCTGGTCCAGGGCTTTAGGTGCCGACGGGTGTCGGGCTTTATGCCTGGCTGGTCCAGGGCTTTAGGTGCCGAGGTCGGGCTTTATGCCTGGCTGGTCCAGGGCTTTAGGTGCCGATGGGGTCGGGCTTTATGCCTGGCTGGTCCAGGGCTTTAGGTGCCGACGGGTGTCGGGCTTTATGCCTGGCTGGTCCAGGGCTTTAGGTGCCGAGTCGGGCTTTATGCCTGGCTGGTCCAGGGCTTTAGGTGCCGACGGGGTCGGGCTTTATGCCTGGCTGGTCCAGGGCTTTTAGGCTGGCTGGTCCAGGGCTTTAGGTGGGCTTTATGCCCTGGGGCTTTAGGTGCCAGGCTTTATGCCTGGCCCAGGGCTTTAGTGCCGACGGGTGTCGGGCTTTATGCCTGGCTGGTCCAGGGCTTTGTGTCGGGCTTTATGCCTGGCTGGGCTTTAGGTGCCGAGTCGGGCTTTATGCCTGGCTCAGGGCTTTAGGTGCCGAGGGCTTTGCCTGGCTGGTCCAGGGCTTTAGGTGCCGACGGGTCGGGCTTTATGCCTGGCTGGTCCAGGGCTTTAGGTGCCGACGGTGTCGGGCTTTATGCCTGGCTGGTCCAGGGCTTTAGGTGCCGACGGGGTCGGGCTTTATGCCTGGCTGGTCCAGGGCTTTAGGTGCCGACGGGGTCGGGCTTTATGCCTGGCTGGTCCAGGGCTTTAGGTGCCGACGTCGGGCTTTATGCCTGGCTGGAGGGCTTTAGGTGCCGACGGGTGTCGGGCTTTATGCCTGGCTGGTCCAGGGCTTTAGGTGCCGACGGGTGTCGGGCTTTATGCCTGGCTGGTCCAGGGCTTTAGGTGTCGGGCTTTATGCTGGCTGGTCCAGGGCTTTAGGTGCGAGGCTTTATGCCTGGCTGTCCAGGGCTTTAGGTGCGACGGGTGTCGGGCTTTATGCCTGGCTGGCCCAGGCTTTAGGTGCCGAGGGTCGGGCTTTATGCCTGGCTGGTCCAGGGCTTTAGGTGCCGACGGGGGTCGGGCTTTATGCCTGGCTGGTCCAGGGCTTTAGGTGCCGATGGGTGTCGGGCTTTATGCCTGGCTGGTCCAGGGCTTTAGGTGCCGACGGGTGTCGGGCTTTATGCCTGGCTGGTCAGGGCTTTAGGTGCCGACGGGGTCGGGCTTTATGCCTGGCTGGTCCAGGGCTTTAGGTGCCGACGGGGGTCGGGCTTTATGCCTGGCTGGTCCAGGGCTTTAGGTGCGGGCTTTATGCCTGGCTGGTCCAGGGCTTTAGGTGCCGATGGGTGTCGGGCTTTATGCCTGGCTGGTCCAGGGCTTTAGGTGCCGACGGGGTCGGGCTTTATGCCTGGCTGGTCAGGGCTTTAGGCGACGGGTGTCGGGCTTTATGCCTGGCTGGTCCAGGGCTTTAGGTGCCGACGGGGGTCGGGCTTTATGCCTGGCTGTCCAGGGCTTTAGGTGCCGACGGGTGTCGGGCTTTATGCCTGGCTGGTCCAGGGCTTTAGGTGCCGGGCTTTATGCCTGGCTGGTCCAGGGCTTTAGGTGCCGAGGGGTCGGGCTTTATGCCTGGCTGGTCCAGGGCTTTAGGTGCCGACGGGGTCGGGCTTTATGCCTGGCTGGTCCAGGGCTTTAGGTGCCCGGGTGTCGGGCTTTATGCCTGGCTGGTCCAGGGCTTTAGGTGCCGACGGGGTCGGGCTTTATGCCTGGCTGGTCCAGGGCTTTAGGTGCCGACGGGTGTCGGGCTTTATGCCTGGCTGGTCAGGGCTTTAGGTGCCGACGGTGTCGGGCTTTATGCCTGGCTGGTCCAGGGCTTTAGGTGAAAGAACTCAGGAGCTAAAATTGAAATTTGTTAATATAGAATGAGGGGCGAAGGCCCAAAAGAATACAGGCACGTATTTAATGTGAGAGGGGAGATGCGCTACTGATAATACCGACGAAGGTTGTCTGCATTCCATGTCCTAGGAAGTGGCTTCCCATCAAGCTCTTCAATCTTGTAAGCTCCGTGACGGAGTGTCTCGGCGATCCGATAGGGTCCTTCCCAATTCGGGGCTAGCTTGCCCCCCTCCGCGGCTTTGAGACTTCAGCCCGTCGAAGGACCAGGTCTCCCGGCAAGAAAGTCTTGGGACGTACGCGGGCGTTGTAGTATCTGGCAGCTCGTTGTCGATAGACCGCCATCCGCAACGCGATCGGTCTCGCACCTCCTCCACCAGGTCAAGGTTGGCCCGCAGCCGGTCCGAGTTATCTTTCTCATCATACGACTCCACCCGAGGACTCGGGAGCCTATCTCCACTGGGATAACAGCTTCGGACCCAAAACCAGGCTAAACGGAGTCTCTCCGGTGGGGGCTCGTGGCGTTGTATGGTAGGCCCACAGCACATTGTGAAGCTCCTCCACCCATCGCCCTTGCAATCATCCAGCCGGGTTCTCAATCCTTGGAGAATGATGCGATTGGTCACTTCGGCCGCGCCATTAGTCTGGGGGTGCCCGACGGAAGTGAACCTCTGGTGGATGCCAAGTTCGGCGCAGAACTCCCGGAAAGGCGCGTTATCAAACTGCCGCCATTGTCGGTGACTAAGGTATGGGGTAGCCCGAACCGACATATGATGGACTTCCAAAAGAAGGATCTCACCTTGTTTTCAGTAATTTTAGCAAGGGCTTCGGCTTCAATCCACTTGGTGAAGTGATCAACGGCCACCAGGAGGAACTTGCGCTGTCCGAGGCCGGAGGGAATGGTCCCAAGATATCCATACCCCACTGAGCGAATGGCCAAGGTGCCACCAAATGGGTCAGCTGAGACGCCGGCTGTCGCTGATATTAGCGTGGCGCTGGCAGCTATCACATTTCTTGACAAGCTCGGCCGCGTCTTCCTTCATGGTCAGCCAGTAATATCCCTGTCGTAAGGCCTTGTAAGCTAGGGCTCTGCCCCCCAGGTGACTTCCACAGATGCCTTCATGGATCTCCCGCAGGATGTAATCTGCTTCAGCTGGCCCTACGCACTTGAGGACCGGGTATGAAAATGACCTTCGATAGAGCCTCCCGTCCATTATCAAGAACCTTGGAGCCCTCCGCTTGAGTAATCTAGCTTCTGCGGGGTCTTCAGGGAGAGTGCCGTCGGTCAAATATCGTACATAGACGTCCATCCAAGAGGGCCCCTGCTCAACTGGCAATGCTTCTTCCGCCACTTCAATGCTTGGGGCCTGCAGGTGCTCCACATACGTTCTTCCCAGGGTCCCGTCGGCCGAGGTGGCTAGTCGGGATAATGCATCAGCCCTAGCATTCTCCGCCCGGGGAATGTAGCTGACATGAAAGTAGGAGAACCGAGAGGCCTGGGACCGCACCTCGCTTAAGTAGCGTGACATGGTTGGGTCTCTAGCCTCATACTCCCCAGCAACCTGCCCGGAGACAAGCTGGGAATCTGTGAAGGCTCTCAGACGCTCCGCTCCAAGCTCCTTGGCCAGTTTCATCCCCGCCAGCAGGGCTTCATACTCCGCCTGGTTATTGGTAGCTGAGAACAGGAACCGGAGGGCATACTCTACTACCTCCCCCTCGGGGCTTGCGAGGATAAGTCCAGCTCCGCTTCCTTGAGAGTTAGCCGCTCCATCCACATGTAGGATCCACTCTTCTCCTTCCGCTCCCCCCGCCGGGGGTGGCTCCATGCACCTCCGGATGCGACTCTTCATGGCCCTCCTCAGTCCAGGTACACTCGACCAAAAAATCAGCTAATACTTGGGACTTCATGGCAGACCTTGGCCGGATGGACAAATCAAACTCGCTCAGCTTAACGGCCCACTTGGCTAACCGTCCCGAGGTGTCAGGACGGGATAGAATAGTTCGGAGAGGTTGGTCCGTGAGCACCACGATGGGGTGAGCTTGGAAATAGGGTCGGAAGCGCTGTGCGGAGACCACCAAGGCGAAGATGATCTTCTCAGTTCTGGTGTATCTGGTCTCGGCATCATGAAGCACCTTACTGGTGTAATAGACTGGCCTCTGCATTCCATCAGCATCCATACGTACGAGCAGAGCTGACGGCCTCGGGGGAGGCTGCCAGATACAGAAGAAGCTCCTCCCGCTCCTTGGCTTAGACAGTAACGGGGGAGTGGATAGAAATTGCTTCAACTCCTCGAAGGCATCCTGGCACTCCTTTGTCCATTCGAAGCCGTTGACCTTGCGCAGCGCCTTGAAGAAGGGCAGGCATCTCTCTGCCGATCTTGACATGAAGCGACTCAGGGCTGCCACCCTCCCGGTCAAGCGCTGCACCTCTTTTTTGTTAGCCGGGGCCTCATATCCAGGATGGCCCGGATCTTGTCAGGATTGGCTTCGATCCCGCGCTGAGTCACCATGAAGCCCAAGAACTTGCCCGCTGCAACCCCGAAGGCACACTTGTGGGGGTTCAGCCTCATCCGATATTGGCGCAGGTTGCTGAAGGTTTCCGCAAGATCAACGACGTGGTCAGCCGCATGGGCTCTCTTGGTCAACATATCATCCACATACACCTCCATGTTGCGCCCAATCTGGCCTCAAAGACCTTATTCATCAACCTCTGATAAGTTGCCCCGGCATTCTTCAGCCCAAACGGCATCACTTTGTAGCAGTAAATTCCTTTTTTGTGACAAAGGAAGTGGCCTCTTCATCAGCTGGGTCCATCCTTATTTGATTGTACCCCGAAAATGCATCCATGAAGCTAAGGGCCTCGTGCCCGGACGTAGCATCCACTAGCTGATCGATCGGGGCAGCGGGAAGCTATCCTTGGGGCACGCCTTGTTGAGATCGGTGAAGTCCACGCACATCCTCCAGCTCCCACTGGCCTTACGCACCATCACGACATTCGCCAGCCAGTCGGGGTAGTGCACTTCACGGATATGACCGGCCGCCAAGAGCTTCCGCACCTCTTCGTCCACAGCCTTCTGTCTATCTGAGGCAAAACTTCTCTTCTTTTGTCGAATGGGTCGGCACTCAGGCTTGATGTTGAGCCGGTGGGTGATCACCTCCTCAGGGATGCCCGGCATGTCCGACGCCGACCAGGCGAAGATGTCATCGTTGGCTCGTAGGAAAGCGAGGAGCCGATCACGGGCCTCCTCCGGGAGTAAGCTCCGATGCGGATCGTTCTTGCCGGGTCCTCCCCGAGAGGGAAGGCCAGTAGACGCTCGGCCGGTTCTCCTCTCCTCTCCAGGTCTCGGGGTCCAACACCTCTGGCGCGGGTGCAGGCATCACCTCTGCGGACCTGGAGACATGTGGCAGCAAAGTGGGGGCGGGTTCTGCTCCCCCCACATCCCCGACCCCTCCTCTGGCGGGAAACCTCACAAGGAGCCTCTTAGTAGAGATGACGGCGTCCAAGAGGTTGAGTCCGGGCCTTCCGAGGATAGCGTTGTAGGCAAGGGGCACCCGGACCACTAGGAAGCTCATGAGGACCATGCTTTGTGCGGGGCCGTGCCAGCCGTAACAGGAAGGGTGATCTCCCCCTCAACTTGCACGGAGTCTCCTGTGAACCCCATCAAGGGCGTGGTGACAGGTCGGAGCAGGTCAGATGATAAACTCATGCGAACAAAAGCATCGTAATTCAAAACATTCACCGAGCTCCCGCTATCGACCAAAATTCTTTTTACAGGATGTTTGGCTATCGTCATGGACACGACGACACTATCATTATTTTCATTAACTACCCCTCTAAGTCCCTTTTAGAAAAAGGGATTACAGAGTCTAACTCCCCCTCCTCTCTTGGCCTCTTGGGGGTCCACCTGCCCCCCAGGAAATCATTGCCACCGTCTTCTCAGTTGGAGCATTGTCGATCATCGGCGGCGGGGGCTGACGGGCCAGGAGCTCCCGGGTTGTTCCTCTGGACGAACTTTCCCAGGTGGCCTCGTTGGATAAGGTCTTCTATAGCCTTCTTCAGCTGGCGACAGTCGTCAGTGTCATGGCCGTGATCCCGGTGATAACGACAGTAGAGGTTCTTGTTGCGAGGGATCTTCGGGTTTATTGGAGGAGGGCGCTGAAGATAAGGCTCCCCTTCAATCTCGAGCAAGATCTGCGATATCGGGGCGAGCAGTGGGGTGTAGGGTCCATCTCTTGGTGCAGGGGCTCGGGGACGGTTGTCTGGCCGGTGAGGAGGCTCAGGTCTTCTGGGGCGAGCTTCGACAGGTTTCGGTCGGGCCGGTTTCTTGGAGATGCTCCCACTAGCCTCGCATCGGGAGGAGTCGGCCTCGTCAGCCCGAATGTATTTCTGGGCCCGGGTCAAGAGCTCGGCGTAGGAGCCGGGCGGCTTCTTGTCAAGGGAGTACGCGAAGCGAGACGGGCGAAGCCCTCGCTTCAAGGCCAAAGTGGCCACTGAGTCTTCAAGATTGTAAACTTCCAGGGCAGCCTCCTTGAACCGTGCGACGTAGTCCCGAAGGGACTCGCCACCCTTTTGCTGGACGGAGAAGAGGCTATCGGCTACCCTTGGAATCTTCCTGCAGGCATCAAAGTGGGCCAGGAAGGCCCTCTCCAGCTGACGGAAGGAATCGATACTTCGCGGCGGCAGGCGGAATACCAGGCTCGGGCAGCTTTCTTCAAGGTGGCTGGGAAAGCGATGCACATGAGCGAATCGGTTGCCCCCTGGACTTGCATAAGAACCTTGTAACTCTCCAGGGGGTCCGTGGTCCCGTCATAAGGGTCCAGCTGAGGAAGACGAAACCGAGTGGAGATAGGCTCCTCCATGATGCGGCGAGACAGCGGTGGGCGGCTATCATAGTCCGTCTCTAGAGGGTTGGTAATCCGGCGGCTGAGCTCTTCCAACCGCTGGTTGTACTCATCAAGTCTTCGCTCCGCCCGGCGGGCTACCCCGCCATCGAAGGACCCCTCCCTCGAAGAGTCTGAGGAAGAGGAGAGGCGGCGGGGAGGCCGACGGGGACGCTCCGCCTCCTTCTCACGCCGTCGCTTGGGGGAGCACTGACGCGGCGAGAGGGCGAGCGGAGCCGCTTGGAGGCCTCGCGGCGGTGAGGCTTGGGTGAAGTGCGGCGAGGGCAGGCTTCTCGGCAGGAGACCTCCTCCGAATTGAGTGCTGACTGGGCTGGGGACTCCTGGCACCGACGGGAGGGGTTCTGGTTGCCGTGCAATCACCGCCTGATGCTGCAGGCCTTGGACCATTGTGGCCAAGGATTGAACTTGCGCGGCAAGAGCAGCAAATCGATCTTCCTGAAACTGCTGTACCGGTGCTGGTGCTGGTGCATCGGTTGGAGGGCTGAGGGGCCAACTACGGGCTGATCAGCCCTTTGACGCTGCCCCCAGCGTGACTGACGGTGGCCTCTCATGCACGAGTCGTCACCATTGTTTAAGAGCTTGAGGAGGGAGAAGTCAATAACAGGTTCGAGGCTATTCTTTTCTTCAATCCCCCCTTCCTGGCGCGCCAATCTGATGACGCCAAGTCACCTTCTTCAAGCGTCGGGGAAGACGGACGTCCTTCTCTCCGGACCCCTGCAAGAAAAGTCCCCGGAGACCGGATGCTCCGGTGGGGACCCTCCGACGCTCAAGTTAGTCACTTGGGATCAGACGAGAACTGCTCAGCAGAAGGGAGCTGAAACAGTTAGGGTTTTAGCTAGTAGGAAGAAAACTAGAAAACCAGAGTTCAAGGATCCTACTACAGCGGGCGCGTGCTTTTATACCTGTTCGAATGTCCCATCTTTCTTTCGTGTCGTACCATCACCATGCACGCGGAGGCGTCCTGCGTTACCTGTCAATATGGCTTTACAGGTGTCTAGCAGCACGGTTGCATTTGGTGCGCGCCGTTGCTTGACATGACCGCGCACAGTTGCAAGTGGTAGTGAATCGTACTCCGTAACGGGGCATGGTCATGCACAGTGACACATGCAATGCACCATACGCCGTTATGAGGTATGGCCGCAAGCAGCCACGGCGCACGCGGGTCACGTGGGTGCGCCAGGTGGCCCGAAGTTGTCGTTTGGTTGAAGGCCGGTTCACGTACTGAACGTTGGCACCCTGAGACCGGAGGGGGTCTCGGGGTGAGATGACACACCCCGAGACGGAGGGGGTCTCGGGGTTGAGATGCAGTGGCCTCACCCCGAGACCGGAGGGGGTCTCGGGGGTGAGATGATGCTTGTGCGAGACCGGAGGGGGGTCTCGGGGGTGAGATGATGCACCCCGAGATCGGAGGGGGTCTCGGGGTTGAGATGCAGTGACCTCACCCCGAGACCGGAGGGGGTCTGGGGGTGAGATGATGCTTGTGCACCCCGAGACCGAGGGGGTCTCGGGGTTGAGATGCAGTGGCCTCACCCCGAGACCGGAGGGGGTCTCGGGGGTGAGATGCTTGTGCACCCCGAGACCGAGGGGGTCTCGGGGTTGAGATGGTGACCTCACCCCGAGACCGGAGGGGGTCCCGGGGTGAGATGATGCTTGTGCACCCGAGACCGGGGGTCTCGGGGTTGAGATGCAGTGACCTCACCCCCGGAGGGGGTCTCGGGGTGAGATGATGCTTGTGCATCCCGAGACCGGAGGGGGTCTCGGGGGTGAGATGATGCTTGTGCACCCCGAGACCGGAGGGGGTCTCGGGGTTGAGATGCAGTGACCTCACCCCGAGACCGGAGGGGTCTCGGGGGTGAGATGATGCTTGTGCACCCCGAGACCGAGGGGGTCTCGGGGTTGAGATGGTGACCTCACCCGAGACCGGAGGGGGTCTCGGGGGTGAGATGATGCTTGTGCACCCCGAGACCGGAGGGGGTCTCGGGGTTGAGATGCAGTGACCTCACCCGAGACCAGAGGGGGTCTCGGGGGTGAGATGATGCTTGTGCACCCCGAGACCAGAGGGGGTCTCGGGTTGAGATGTAGTGGCCTCACCCCGAGACCGGAGGGGGTCTTGGGGGTGAGATGATGCTTGTGCACCTACCGGGGGGGTCTCGGGTTGAGATGCAGTGACCTCACCCCGAGACCCGAGGGGGTCTCGGGGGTGAGATGATGCTTGTGCACCCCGAGACCGGAGGGGGTCTCGGGGTTAAAATGCAGTGACCTCACCCGAGAGCGGAGGGGGTCTTGGGGTTGAGATGATGCTTGTGCACCCCGAGACCGGAGGGGGTCTCGAGGTTGAGATGCAGTGACCTTACCCCAAGACCGGAGGGGGTCTCGAGGGTGAGATGATGCTTGTGCACCTCCGGTCTCGGGGTGAGATGATGCTTATGCACCTCGAGACCAGAGCGGGTCTCGGGATTGAGATGCAGTGACCTCACCCCGAGACCGAAGGGGGTCTCGGGGGTGAGATGATGCTTTTGCACCCCGAGACCGATGGGGGTCTCGGGGTTGAGATGCAGTGACTTCAACCCAAGACCGAGGGGGTCTCGGGGGTGAGATGATGCTTGTGCATCCCGAGACCGGAGGGGGGTCTCGGGGTTGAGATGCAGTGACCTCACCCCAAGACCGGAGGGGGTCTCGGGGGTGAGATAATGCTTGTACACCCCGAGACCGGAAAAGGGTCTCGGGGTTGAGATGCAGTGACCTCACCCCGAGACCGGAGGGGGTCTCGGTGGTGAGTTGATGCTTGTGCACCCCAAGACCAGAGGGGGTCTCGAGGTTGAGATGCAGTGACCTCACCCCGAGATCGGAGGGGGTCTTGGGGGTTAGATGATGCTTGTGCACCCCGAGACCGGAGGGGGGTTTCGGGGTTGAGATGCAGTGATCTCACCCCGAGACCAGAGGGGGTCTCGGGGGTGAGATGATGCTTGTGCACCCCGAGACCGGAGGGGGTCTCGGGGTTGAGATGTTCAGGGTCTTACCGGATGTTCGACAGGGCAAAGGGTTGAATGATCCCGTGGAGATGGAGTCCTCCAGGCGAACGCTTGGCGAAACCAACACTGATGTCGGATAAGGAGAAGGTTCCGGGGTTAGGGGAGGAACTCCGTTAGCTGCTGTTACCATTTATTCTAACGGCGCTGGATCAGCCACATCAAATATAAACTTATACTTCAACATTTTTTTTATAGGTGATAAATTCAATTCATACACCTTTTTAAAACTCAAAGGTATTCTAAGCATTTGAACCTATGTGATTCGATCAGATGGGTTCTAAGTTTGATCATCTTTGTGGATATTGAGTTATCAAAATAGATGACACGATAAAAGGTACAAAGTGATTTTGATAAATTTTAAAATTAGAAATCTTTTTAATGTTCGAGAAAAATAGTGGTTTGGATGCAAGTGGCATTTGAAAAATTTATTAAAAGCATAAAAATTCTTATCCTCCAAAGGATGCGCGATGGATAGAAGAAAAGATTGAGAAATATAAACTTGACTTTATTTAGGAAGAAATAGATTGACGAAAATTTCACAAGCATTCAAAATAGTGGATTAAGATGCATTATATTCTTCAGATAATGCACTACAATTCACCGTCTCCATCTTTAGCTGCATATTTTCATTTTTTCCTGTCCAAATCAACCATTTATTCTAACGGCGCTGGATCGGTGGCAGGTGTCGGGCCTTTCTATGATGGAACGTATCACCTTAATTCGTTCCATCCTCACATCGCTCCCTATCTATTTGTTATCCAATGCTCTGATTCCGACTTTATTCCTTCGTCGGCTTGAGAGACGTATTCGGGACTTCTTGTGGGCATCGATGCAGGGAGGTCATGGTATTCATTTACTGGCCTGGGACATGGTCTGTTTGCCGATAAGTGAGGGTGGGCTGGGGATTCAATCCCTGGTGCTCTGTCGCGAGGCTATCATTGCTAGGCATGCTTCCAGATTCCTGTTGGACCCTCATTGCTTATGGAGTACAGTCATGCGGGGTAGATATGGTGGTTGGTCTTCGGGTTGGATGTTATTATCCCTCGTGGTTGTTCCTGTTTATGGCGTGCCATCTGCCGGGCCGCCCCGACTGTCATGACTGATATTCACTGGATGATAGGGGATGGGAGGTCAGTTGATGTCGTCCAGGACTCTTGGATAGCTGATCTTCCCTTATCTCGATGGCCGACTTTTATAAGCTCTGAAGTACATCCCACTTTGCATGTCTCTTCTCTGATCAGACAGGAGAGTGCTACTTGGAACACTACCATGGTTCTACGGTTATTTGGAGTGGAGCTTTCTCATAGGATTTTGGCCATGCCTCTACCTATTAGTGCCGGGCCGGATCATAGGCTGTGGCGTCGATCCTGTCTTCCTTATGCTCCTACTAGAGACTTGGTGGCCAGATTCCGCCCTCAGGAAGATGGCCTTCGAGATGCTGCTTGGATTTGGAGATTGCCTGTTCACCCAAGAATTCAGCTATTCTTGTGGAAGATCAAGTGGGATCGCTTACCTACTTGTTCTCTTCTGGCTGGTCGGGGTCTCTCCATATTACCTCTCTATCCGATATGTGGGATGCAGGATGAATCTATTGACCATGTTCTATTTTTATGTTCTCGTGCAACTCAGATATGGCAGATGATCAATTTTAATCCATGGATGCTGGAGGATGGTCCAATCCGGCTTTCCTTCCTGAATGCTCTTCGGACGCCTTCTCGGTATGGATCTTGCTCTCAGGGTGTATTATCTGCATACGTGGCTTATCATATCTGGCTGACCAGGAATAAGATCGTCTTTGCTGAGGAGACGGTCTCTACTCAGGCGATCATCCGACGTGCTCTCTCATGCTCAGGAGTACACTCGCTGTTACCTTCCTGTTCACACTGACGAACCTGGCCACTGGGACTCCCCTGCTGCTTCGGCAGCGAACCGTACCACGGTTTTCATTTCTTGGGTGTCCCCTCCTCCAGGTTATGTCAAAGTGAACTTTGACGGCTCTGTCTCTGACCGTTCTGCTGGATCAGGTTTTGTCATCAGAGGATCGAATGGGCAGTTGCTAGCTGCTGGCGGTCATAGCTCTATCGATATTTCGGTTCCTATGGCGGAGCTACAGGCGGCATGGGCTGGGATCACACATGCTGTTCGAAATATGGGCTATAGTCGGCTGATTCTTGAGGGTGACTCACTTACGATTATCAGATGGATTATGCGGGAGGGAGACTCCTATTCTGGCCTTAATCCTCTGATTAAAGACATTCTAGTCACTCTTCAGTCTACTAGTGCATTTCAGATTCAGCATATTTATCAGGAAGCCAACGCTGCGGCTGATTATGTTGCTGCTGCTGTCGCTCGCAACCCTGGCCGGTGGATTTGGCATAATGGGATTCCTTGTCCTGTTTTATTACAGCAAATTTTGTACTCAGATGCTTCGGGCTTGACTTGCGCCAGAGTGGTGTGATCGCCCGGCTGTAACAAAAAAAAAAAAAAAACCAATGTAGACTGAATAATTGCATTTATCAGTTATTAAAAAAATAGTATCTGCATCGTGAATCAAATCAGAAAATATTGCGGGTTGTTTCTGCAATGAGCCTTAGCAAACACCACAATATCACCACAAAAAAAACAAAAAAGTTGGGGGGAACTAGAGGCTGATAAATAATTTAAGCTGATCAAGCCAAAGAAAAAAGTCTTGTCATACCATATTTGATGATTAGTTTGCCACATGCTAAATCAGAAAGAACAATTTTACTTCTGATATGCATGCATGTAGCGCATATCAATCATCGTGTACCCCTTACCACACCATCCTTGGTGCAACAAGAGTTTTCTCAAGTCAAAGATACGCTAAGATGGGCTGAGTCCAAATTAGGCTTTAACAATGTGAAACTGGGCTAAACCCACTTTTTTAATGAGAAAGGAAAAGTCTTTGTGCACTGCCCCAAATTAGGCTTTAACAATGTGAAACTGGGCTAAACCCATTTTTTTAATGAGAAAGGAAAAGATTTTATGCACAGCCTTCTATGCATAAAGCCGCGCATCAGGTGGGCGCATTGGATTAGCAGTGGCGCGTTCTGCATGTATGTGTGCATAGGTGCATGGCTAATTCAATGCACGCGCTCGATGTATAACTTTATGTATAGAAGTTAATGACCAAAGATTTTTTTAATAGGAAAAAAAAAATTTTATGCATCATTTTTCTATGCATAAAGCTGCATAGGTACGATTATTGGCTGCGTGTGTGCTATGAGTTATTGGACCATAATACGCTTTGCATGTGCATGCATATGAGCGTACGGTCCGTGCATAATTTTATGCATCAAAGATGAACATTTTCGATGTATAAAATCAGAACGCGACCAATCATACACGTGTTACGGCGCATTGCGCGCGTCCAACGCGCCCGAGGCGGTGAACAAAGATATTTCCTTTTTAATGCTCTCGCCTTTGAACAGGACCCAATGCCTTTCCTATGGACGGACCTCCGCCCATTCTGCGGCGCCTCCAGGGTCACCTAAACCCTCGGGCGGCAGCTCGCAGCCGGTCGCGGATGGCGGGTTACCTCCAAACCTAAACACCGACCCCGACCCCGGACCTACCATCGGCAAAACCGTCCGCTAGAAGCTTCGAGAAACGGAAGATTCCCTTGGAATCCGGAACCCAGTGGCACGTCCGATTCCTTCCCGATTCCAGTGGCATTCTAACTCCCCTCCATACGCATCACGTGACACTCTCTCGGCGCCACCGGTCACGCCTCGCAACCGTCCGTTTACCACATCCGCTACCCCGCCAGAACTCCACCAATGTCATCCTCCTCTCTCTTGTTGGCCAATATATTCAAACTTTCATCGAACACAACCACCCAGGTAGGTGGATCTCTATAATGGAAATATACCGAGGTATATCAAAACAAACCCTCTTTTATAAGTCAAAACCGGCTCCATCGTGGCCTTCTGGAAAGCCCTCAGTTTTCCGCCCTCTCCCGGCCTTTATATCGAAGGCCAGCCCACCTCATTTCTCCACGTCTCTCTCTCTCTCTCCATTGTCTCTACTTGGTGTCTCTCTGTTTGTCTCATTTCCCATCGCGATGGGTAGGCCCCTCGATCTCTTCTCTCGTCTCCTTTCGTCGTCTGATTTTTGGTGATTTTTACTCTCTTTTTTGTGATTATTTTGGGCAGCAGCCGAGAAGAAGATCAAGATCGGCATCAACGGTCGGTTTCTCGCTCTTTTAACTGATTTTTGTGTGGATTCGGGCTTCTGATCTGGATGTTCGGGATCTTGGGTGCATATTTTGGGCCTTTGGTGTTGATTTCTTGTGATCTGGTTTGATGGTGGCAGGATTTGGAAGGATCGGGCGTTTGGTCGCCAGGGTCGCGCTCCAGAGCAGTGATGTTGAGCTCGTGGCCATCAATGATCCCTTCATCAACACTGACTACATGGTACGAAGCGAAATCCCCTCCGTGCCTTTTCTGACTGACGGGCCTGATGATCTGATGTGTGGATATATTTCTTCGTGATGCGTTGATTATTTCGATAGATTGTTGCTACTACTCGGTTCCATTTCTTTGTATCTAGTCCTCCGTCGGTTTGATTAGTTGGTTGGCGATAAACGTTTGATAATTCTGTCGAGCCGCGCGGTTTGGCGGGCGAGATCGTTATGCATGAGCTTTAGATTTTTTTTTTTTTTTGGCTGATTCGATCGTGTACTTTTAAGTTTTTAATGTTTCGCGGGAGCCTTCTGATTTATTTGGCAGAAAAAAAAAGTCGATCCTTTTTCACTGTTTTACTATAGGAATTTTGGATCTTGTCGGTTATTATTTCTTCCACCTAATGATATTAAAACATTTATTTTTCAGAGTTCGAGTCGCCTGTAATCATGGAGTTTTAGCTGTTTGTATTGCAGCATTTACTGTCGTATCTGATGATCTTTTTTCTTTTTTGGGGGTCATGAACTGTAGACATACATGTTTAAATATGATACCGTGCATGGGGAGTGGAAGCACAATGAGATCAAGGTAAAGGACTCGAAGACCCTTATCTTCGGTGACAAAGAAGTTGCTGTCTTTGGCTTGAGGTGGGGTGATCTCTGCTGCCTGTTCTGATTATTCTATTGCTATTGATCTGGGTGTTCTGGTTGTTGTTCTTGTTTTTTATTTTTTTATTTTTGGTAATAGTAGATCGGTAGTATTTATTGTTGTTAGTTTTATGTAGGAACCCTGAGGAGATCCCCTGGGGTCAGACTGGCGCGGAGTATGTCGTGGAGTCCACTGGTGTCTTCACCGACAAGGGGAAGGCTGCTGCTCACTTAAAGGTACTCTATTATTTGTATCAGTTTTATCTCTTTAGGTTATATTATTTCACCATGCTATTAATAAATCAAAATGGATTTGATTGATTGTTCATGTACGTCGAAATCTCTCTTTGGATGCTTCATTACGTCTCCATGTTGAATATGTAACCAGGTTTTTCAGGATATCTAGGTGTCTTATATGTTGTTTTTGCACTTATGCTGGTCTATTAGCATCTCTATGAAACCTTTGTCTTCAGGTTGGTTGGTTCCTGGGTTGTGAATCTCATTGTTCACTCTCTAGAAATCCATCTAGTCCTCCTTAGTTTTTGGAGCCTAGGCAGCTAATTTACTTTGCAACATTAAAGTATTTCATGTGTCCAGATTTTTAATTTGTGCTTTGTTTTTAATTGGCAAACGAGACTGATTAATTGGCGTTTTTACTATATTTTTTAATGATTTGATAATGAATAGCATGAGATTCAACTCTCTTATTGGACAAATCTTGTTTAACAACAGGGTGGTGCCAAGAAGGTCGTCATCTCTGCTCCTAGCAAAGATGCTCCTATGTTTGTGGTGGGTGTGAATGAGGACGCATACAAGCCTGACATTGATATTGTCTCAAATGCTAGCTGCACCACAAACTGTCTCGCACCTCTGGCCAAGGTAACATGGTTGCCTTAGTTCATGTTGCTGTGTTTTCATCTTGAACTTGTGGTATTCAATGACGGACAGCTGAATATTTGGATTCTGTATATTATGGTAGGTCATCCATGATAAATTTGGCATCGTTGAGGGTTTGATGACCACGGTGCATTCCATCACTGGTATGCAGTGCTTGAAATATATGCTTGATTTTTGAATTGGATTACAATTCTTTTAGTGTCTGTAATTAGATGTGTCATTTTGCATGTTTCAGCTACTCAGAAGACCGTTGATGGCCCATCCAGCAAGGACTGGAGAGGTGGACGAGCTGCCAGTTTTAACATCATTCCTAGCAGCACTGGTGCCGCCAAGGTATTTCACCTGAGATTGCTTCTATTACTTCTAATCAACAAGAGTCTGCATATAAACTGCATGCAATCTGTATTCCTCCTTGCGTGGATTATATTTTCTGACTGAAGCTTTCTCATTTTGGGATATGATAGAAATACCTGGGATCTGGAGAATGTTGACTGTTCTCATGCCAATATTCAGATTTAATTGTTCCATTCTTTTCTGTCATCTACAATAATGGAACTTTCAGGCTTCCTAAACAACTTGACTTTCAAAAAGAAAGCTTTTGCCAATAAAGCTTATTATGACTAAATTTTCTCAATTGATCACCCCATTTCTTGTTACATAAGTTTGTTTTATTTTTTTTATCCCCTTGGATTATGCATCATGATTCATTTGCTAATTCATATTAGAGGTCTTATAATCAGGTTGAATGTAATTTTATTCAGGTTGCCTCATTTGTGTGTCTTGGGTTGATAACCTCTTCTTAGACCAGGTCTAATTCTTCTAAAAAATAAATAAACGCCAAGTATAAATGTCTCAAATAAAATTGACTAGGTTCTTAAACTGGTTTCTGCGCATAGGATCCATGTATGATGTATCCAAGAAGAGGAAGGTTTATTTTACTAGTAACTGTTGACCATCCAATCAAATAACACTTTGTTGTTGGGTTTAAACTGATGAATGCATTTCCACTTTTGGTTGATTTATTTGTTATTTTCCCCCTTCACCTTAAACAGTGAGATGTAGTGATGTTTATGCAGAAGGTGCTAATATATTCAATGGAATATTAGGCATGCTGAAATGATGGCTCATGTGAACCGTAGATCCTTGCACAATCACCCTGATGCACTACTAGTGAAAATATGTACAATGCTAGACCGGAATATAATTGACATCTGGATATTATAATGGTAATGATGTTTCATTGCTCGCACAGGCTGTTGGCAAAGTTCTCCCTGCCTTGAATGGAAAGTTGACTGGTATGGCTTTCCGCATTCCAACCGTGGATGTGTCTGTCGTTGATCTCACTGTCAGGCTTGAGAAGTCGGCCACCTATGATCAGATTAAGGCTGCTATAAAGTAAGTCTTACAGTTACAGCAAATGAATTCACACTATCAATTGTTCTATTTGAGAAATTCTATGACCTCATGTACCCTTGGGTCTAGTTGATGCAATTTATACGTCAATTCAAATTAGATACCATTAACTGGTTGATGCACCACCCTTAATGGTGTATATATACTATTCATCTGGGTTTCTTCTTTCGTGTAACCCCTTCTTGTTCATGTGGCGGCAGCCAACCGTGGCTTCTTGTTGGTATCCTCTAACTAAAGCAGAGAGATCTTCTGTATTTATTTTGTTTTGTTTTATGCATCACAGGGCAGAGTCTGAGGGAAGGCTCAAGGGTATCTTGGGTTACACTGAGGAGGACTTGGTGTCCACTGACTTCCAGGGTGACAGCAGGTATTAACCATGTTCAAATCTTGATCTGAAAGAAATTTTAGTTCACAAATTGCTTGAATTTTGACTCTGATGAATGCATTATTAAAACATTTGAGAATTGTCATTTTAATTGTTCTCGTGTCTTTTAATATCGCGGTGCAGGTCAAGCATTTTCGATGCCAAGGCTGGAATTGCTCTGAACGATCACTTTGTCAAGTTGGTCTCTTGGTACGACAACGAGTGGGGCTACAGGTAATCACTCTTAGTCTTATTTTGCTGGATTATATGTAGTATTCTATGAATGACAGCACGGTTGTCTCGTTTCATTTTGCTTCCCTTCTAATACGAGGCATTGGCTTTTTTTTCCTCTTTTCCCAGCTCACGAGTTGTCGACTTGATCCGGACAATGCACAAGAAGAAGTAAAAAATATTCGCATGGACTCGATGAGTTGGAAGTTTGGTGATGCTTCTAAAAGAATAAATGATTTTTGTTATAATAACTAAATAAATAAATGTTTCCTTTTCTCTGTTACCGTATTTGGGCGCCAGATGCCCTCAATTTTGTTCGAGACTATATAATTCCGATTAATATAAAGCGGAGAAAATTTGCTTAAGTCTTATCTTTTAAAAGCTTTCTTGGTTTCGACTTTAAAATTGTTCTTTTGCCTGGCTGGTTCATATATATATATATATATATATATATATATATATATATATATATATATATATATATATATAGTTGTGATGTGATTGATCCAACATCGTTAAAGCAAACGGTGAATTGACGGAGCCTTATTTTGGCCTCGTGGGATGGCCTTGGCCTTCAAAGTTTTTTCGGCTTCGAGCATCAACCTCAGCCTCAAGCGTCTGCCTCGAGCTTTCATCTCGGTTTGGCCTCCGAGATCGGCAACATGTTGCCTCGAGCCACCTGACATGCTCACATGGCCCACCAATCGCCTACAGTGGTCACGTGATTTACCACTCGCCTATAACACAGTGCATGGCCATACCCCGTAACGGCGCATGCCTGACGCAACCAGGTCTGTATGCCACCTAGCACCGTGCTTGGTAGGTGGTAGGTAGGGGAGGACACCTTTGACATGTCCAGTGTCGGTTGTGACCCGTCACTATTAGCCTTGCTTTTCGTCCGTTAGTGGACAAAGGCGCCTCGAAGTCAGCAACCTTCTGGAAATGAAAAAAAAAGAGACCTTCGAACAGCTATAAAGGCCCACACTCAGAACGAGAGAAGGATCCTAAACTCTAGTTCTTTAGCTCATTTTTGCTAGTGTACTCTTGTCTGTTTCCGAGTCGCTGACTTGAGCGTCGGAGGATCTCCATCGGAGCAATCGGTCTCCGGGGACTTTTTTGCAGGAGATCGCCGTGGAGGAGGATCTTCGTTCCCTGACGTTGGAGGAAGACGACTTGGCGTCAAAAGATTAGCGCACCAGGTAGGGGGAAAAAGAGAAAAGCTTCGAACCTGTCAGCGGCGACTTCTCTTTCCCCGAGCTCTAAAGCAATGGTGATGACCCGTGCGCAAAAGGTCTCCACCAGTCATGCTAGGGGGAAGCATCAGGGGGCTGATCTGCTGGCGGTCGGCCCCTTCGCTCCCCTAGTCAACGTCCCTGCACCACCACCGCAGCAGCTTCAAGAAGACCGGCTTGCCGCCCTCACCATGCAAGTTCAATCTTTGGTGGCGGTGGTCCAAGTCTTGCAGCAGCAGCCGCCGAAGCCGCTCCCGTCAGTTCCAAGAGTGGTCTAACCCAGCCAACACTCTTCTCGGGGGAGGTCTCCTGCCCGAGAAGCTCGCCACCGCCGTACTACGCCCAAGGCTCATCGCCGAGAGGCCTCCAAGAGGCCTCGGTCACCCTCCCGCCACGCTAGTGCTTCTCCTAGGCGGCGGCACGGGAGGGAGGCGGAGTGCCCCCGTCAGCATCGCCGCCATTCTTCCCCCTCCTCAGAATCTTCGAGGGAGGGGTCCTTCGACGGCCGAATAGCCCGCCGGGCTGAGCGCCGGCTCGATGAATACAACCAGCGGCTGGAAGAGCTCAGCCGTCGGATCACCAACTTACTAGAGGCGGACTATGACAGATGACCGCCGCTGTCCCGCCGCATCATGTAGGAGCCAATATCAACCCAGTTCCGTCTTCCTCAGCTGGACCAGTATGACGGGACCACTGATCCCCTGGACCATTTGGAAAGTTACAAGGTCCTCATGCAGGTCCAGGGGGTAACTGATTCGCTTCTCTGCATCGCCTTCCCCGCCACCTTGAGGAAGGCTGCCCGAGCCTGGTATTCCCACCTATCGCTGCGGAGTATCAACTCCTTCCGCCAACTGGAGAGCCTTTTTGGCCCACTTTGACGCCTGCCAGAAGATACCCAGGGTGGCAGACAATCTCTTCTCCATCCAGAAAAGGGTGGCGAGTCCCTATGGGACTACGTCGCCCGGTTCAAAGAAGCAGCACTGGAGGTCTACAACCTCAAGGACTCCGTGGCCACCTTGGCCTTGAAGCGAGGGCTCCGTCCCTTCCGCTTTGCATACTCCCTCGACAAGAAGCCGCCCGGCTTCTACGCTGAGCTCTTGAGCCGGGCCCAAAAGTATATCCACGCCGACGAGGCTGACTCCTCCCGACGGGAGGCTAACGGGAGCACCATCAAGAAGTCGACTCGTCCTGAGCCCACTGAAGTTCGTCCCATGAGGCCCGAGCCTCCCCGCCGATCAGACAACCGTTCTCGGGCTCCTGCACTGAGGGACGGCCCGTTCACCCCTTGGCTCGATCCCATATCTCATATATTGCTTGAGATTGAGGGCGAGTCGTACCTGTCATGCCCTCCTCTGCTGAACCCAAAGATCCCCCGCAACAAGAACATGTACTGCAGCTACCATCGAGACCACAGCCACGATACCGACAACTGTCGCCAGCTGAAGAAGGTGATAGAGGACCTCATCCAACGTGGCCACCTAGGGAAGTTCGTTCAGAGGAACAACCCGAGTGCTCCTGGCCCGTCGGCTCCTCCGCCATCAATGATCGACAATGCTCCAACCGAGAAGACGATGGCAATGATTTCCTGGAGGGCAGGGGGCCCGTCCAAGAGGCCGAGGGGGGAGGAGGGGCTAGATTCTGTAATTCCCTTTTCTAAAAGGGACCTAGAGGGGGTGGTCAACAAAAATGATGATAGCGTCGTCGTGTCCATGATGATCGCTAAGTATCCTGTAAAAAGAATTCTAGTTGACAGTGGAAGCTCGGTGGACGTTTTGAGTTCGATGCTTTTGTTTGTATGAACCTGTCTCCTAACCTACTCCGACCTGTCACCACGCCCTTGATGGGTTTCACCGGAGACTCCATAAGGATCGAGGGAGAGATCACTCTCCCTGTCACGGCTAGGACGCCCCCGCATCAAAGTACAATATTTATGAGCTTTCTTGTGGTTCAGGTGCCCCTTGCCTGCAATGCCATACTTGGAAGGCTCGGACTTAACCTCCTGGACGCTGTTATCTCCACCAAAAGGCTCCTAGTGAGATTCCCTACCAGTGAGGGGGTCGGGGAAATGCGGGGGGAGTAGAACCCGCCACCGCTTTGCTACCACATGGCCCTCAGTCCTCAGAGGGCGATGTCTGCACCTGCACCAGAAACCCTGGACCCCCGAGACTCGGAGAGGAGGGGGGAACCGGCCGAGTGCCTGCTAGCCTTCCCTCTGGGGGAGGACCCGACACAGACCATCCAGATTGGGGCCATGCTTTCGGAGGAAGCCCGCAACCAACTCCTCACTTTTCTGCTTGCCAACGCTATCTTCGCTTGGTCGGCGTCCGACATGCCAAGCATCCCGAAGGATGTGATTACCCACTAACTCAACATCAAGCCAGAGTGCCGACCCGTTCGGCAGAAGAAGAGGAGCTTTGCCCCGGACAGACAAAAGGCCATAGATAAGGAGGTGCGTAAGTTGGTGGCGGCCGGCCACATTCGCGAAGTGCACTATCCCGACTGGCTGGCGAATGTCGTGATGGTCCACAAGGCCAGTGGGAGTTGGAGGATGTGCGTGGACTTCACCAACCTCAATAAAGCGTGCCCCAAGGACAGCTTCTCGCTGCCTCGGATCAACCAGTTGGTAGACGCTACGTCCGGCCACGAGACCCCCAGCTTCATGGACGCGTTCTCGGGGTACAACCAGATCAGGATGGACCCGGCTGATGAAGAGGCGACCTCCTTTGTAACTAAGAAGGGGATATATTGCTACAAGGTGATGTCGTTCGGGTTGAAGAATGCGGGGCCATCTATCAAAGGTTAATGAACAAGGTCTTTGAGGACTAGATCGGGCGTAATATGGAGGTGTACGTGAACGACATGCTAACCAAGAGCATCCGTGCTGCCGACCATATTGCCGACCTTGTGGAGACCTTCGGTAATCTCTGCCGATACCAGATGAGGCTGAACCCCTGCAAGTATGCCTTCGGGGTTACAGCAGGCAAATTTCTGGGCTTCATGGTGACACAGCGAGGAATCAAAGCCAACCCCGACAAGATCTAAGCCATCTTGGACATGAGGCCCCGGTTAGCAAAAAGGAGGTGCAGCACCTGATGGGGAGGGTGGTGGCTTTGAGTCGTTTCTTATCCAAGTCGGTAGAAATGTGTCTACCTTTCTTCAAGGCGTTGCGCAAGGTCAACAGCTTCGAGTGGACGAAGGAATGTCAAGAAGCCTTCAAGGAGCTAAAGAAGTTCCTATCCACTCCTCCGCTACTGTCCAAGCCGAGGGATGGGGAGGAACTCTTTCTGTATCTTGCGGCCTCCCCCGAGGCCGTCAGCTCCGTGCTTGTTCGCATGGATGCCGACAGAGCGCAGAAGCCGGTCTACTACACCAGCAAAGTACTTCATGACGCTGAGACCAGATACTCCAAGACCGAGAAGATCATCTTCGCCCTGGTTGTCTCTGCTCAGCGCTTCCGACCCTACTTCCAAGCTCATCCAATCGTGGTGCTCACGGACCAACCTCTTCGGACTATCTTGTCCCGTCCTGACACCTCCGATCGGCTGGCCAAGTGGGCCATCAAGTTGGGTGAGTTCGACTTGTCCATTCAGCCGAGGTCTGCAATGAAGTCACAAGTGTTAGCCAATTTTTGGTCGAGTGCACTTGGGCCGAGAAGCATCTGGGGGAGTCGCACCCAGAGGTGCGCGTGGAGTCCCCAGGGCCGAGGAGGTAGGGAAGGAAGATTGGATCCTTCATGTAGACGGAGCGTCGAATTCTCAAGGGAGCAGGGCTGGACTCATTCTTGCAAGCCCCGAGGGGGAGGTGATAGAGTATGCCCTCCGATTTCTTTTCCCAGCCACCAACAACTAGGCGGAGTATGAAGCCTTATTGGCAGGAATGAAGCTAGCCAAGGAACTCGGTGCGGAGCGTCTGAGGGCCTTCACGGACTCTTGGCTTGTCTCTGGGAGGTCACTAGGGAGTACGAGGCCACAGACCCGACTATGTCCCTTTATCTGAGCAAGGTGCAATCCTAGGCCTCTCAATTTTTCTACTTCCGCGTCAGCTATATTCTCCGGACGGAGAATGCCAGGAAAGATGCGATGTCCCGCTTGGCCACTTCAGCCGACGGAACCTTGGGAAAGACATACGTGGAGCACCTACAAGTCCCGAGCATTGAAGCAGCGGAGAAGGCTCTGTTGGTCGAGCAGGAGCCCTCTTGGATGGACGCTTACGTCTGATACCTGACTGATGGCGCCCTCCCTGAAGACCCAGCTGAGGCCAGGCTGCTCATGCGGTGGGCCCCGAAGTTCTTAATAATGGACGGGAGGCTCTACCGAAGGTCGTTCTCGTACCCGGTCCTCAAGTGCATCGGCCCCGCAGAAGCTGATTACATCCTGCGAGAAATTCATAAGAGCATCTGCGAAAGTCATATGGGGGCAGAGCCCTGGCGTACAAAGCCCTGTGGCAGGGGTACTACTGGCTGACCGTGAGGGAGGACGCGGCCGAACTCGTCAAGAAGTGCGATAGCTGCCAGCGCCATGCCAATATCCAGTGGCAGCCGACGTCCCAGTTGACCCCCCTGGCGCACCCTGGCCCTTCGCCCAGTGGGTATGGATATCTTGGGACCTTTCCCTCCAGCCTCCGGTCAGCGCAAATTCCTGTTGGTAGCCGTTGACCACTTCACCAAATGGGTAGAGGCCGAAGCACTCGCCAAGATCACCGAGAGCAAGGTAAGGTCCTTCTTTTGGAAGTTCATAATATGCCGGTTCGGGCTACCACATACCCTGGTCACCGACAACGGCCGACAATTTGATAATGCACCCTTCCGAGGATTCTGTACCGAGCTAGGCATCCATCAGTGATTTACCTCTGTTGGGCATCCTCAGACCAATGGAGCAGTCGAGGTGACCAACCGCATCATTCTCCAAGGATTGAGAGCCCGACTAGATGACTGCAAAGGATGGTGGGTTGAAGAGCTCCCCAATGTGCTGTGGGCCTACCACACAACACCGCGAGCCCCCACTGGAGAGACTCCCTTCAGCCTCGACTTTGGGTCTGAAGCCGTCATTCCCGTAGAGATCGGCTCCCCGAGCCCCAGGGTGGAGGCATATAGCGAGGAAGACAACTCAAACCAGTTGTGGGCCAACCTTGACCTCATGGAGGAGGTACGGGACCGAGCGCGACTCCGAATGGCAGCCTACCGACAATGAATGGCCAGGTATTACAACACTCGCGTCCGCCATAGGACCTTTTTGCCTGGGGACCTAGTCCTTCGGCGAGCTGAAGTCTCAAAACTAGCGGAAGGAGGCAAATTAGCACCAAACTGAGAAGGACCTATCGAGTTGCTGAGGCACTCTGCCACGGAGCGTACAAAATTGAAGGGCTGGATGGAAAGCCACTCCCGTGGACATGGAACGCCAACAACCTCCGTCGGTATTATCAGTAGTGTACCCTTTCTTTACATTAAATTTTACGCTTGCATTCTTTTGGGCTCTTGCCCCGCATTTGATATTAATAAACATGAGTTCAAGTATCCCATTTTTCAGCAAAACGCTTGAGGCCAGCTCGGCACAGAAAGCCCAATGTACCATTGGCACCGAAGATCGATGTACCAATGGCTCCCAACAAGCCCAAGGCCAGCTCGGCATAGAAAGTCTAATGTACCATTGGCACCGAAGATCGGTGTACCATCGGCTCCCAAAAAGTCCGAGGCCAGCTTGGCACAAAAGTTCAATGTACCATTGCATCGAAGACCGGTGTACCACCGGCTCCCAAAAAGCCCGAGGCCAGCTTGGCACAGAAAGTCCAATGTACCATTGGCATCGAAGACCGATGTACCACCGACTCCCAAAAAGACCGAGGCCAGGTGGCACAGAAAGTCCAATGTACCATTGGCACCGAAGTAAAAATAAGCCGGTTATGAGATAACCAGACCTGATGAGCAATGTAAGCCCATGAAGTACTCCGCTGATGTACATCCCTCGGCATTTCCCACCGAATGTAGCCTAAAGAGGAGAGGCGACAAGAATCAATACCCTCGACCCAAGGGAATAAACTCAAGATCCGCCATATCTGCCTTGCTCTGATGCAGGTAAAGATAGCATAATCCTCATCAACACCGCATAAGGATACGTAGGTTGAATGGACATGCCCTTACTAAAAAGCAGGGAGTACGTAGGAAGACAGTCCATGCAAGCTTCCAAATGAAGAGCCGAACTCTAGGAAGAATGGGAAGCTTCCAAATCCAAGTTGTATCCATCGTATGCCGGGGCTGTGGCCTATAAATTCTCATAAGATCCCTGACAGAAACATGAGGCATACAGGATCTTATCCATAATCTGATGTCAAAGGTATGACCCAAGAGGAGAGGGATAGAGAGTATGCGTCGGTGGAGCTCCTCGCCGAAGAAACTGGACACCAAGGAGCTATCCCAGACAGAATGATCCTGAGATATTAAATCAGAAACTCTCAATTCGCCAGAATGTCAGTGCTAACAAAGGTAGACTACCGAGACAGGGGTAGGTCTGCAATCCACATGTCCTGAATAACATCTACTGAGGCTCCATCACCAATCATTCAAGAAATATTATTCAGAATATCGAAGCATGTTGGCAGACCTCTTTCCAGAAGAAGGAAGATCCACGAGGCTGAGAGAGATTGTAGAGAGTCCAGACTCTATATTTGGCTCGCATGAAAGAGCTCCACATACAGTGGATCAAGCAGGAACCAAGTGGCATGCCTAGCGGCCAAAGCCTCTCTCCTAACTATGAGGGACTGGATCCCAAGCCCCCCCTCAGTGATCGGCATACAAACAATGTCCCAGACCAAAAGGTGGATGCCATATCCGTCCTGCATCGAGGCCCAGATAAAGTCCCGAAAGCATTTCTCAATCCTCCTCAAGCAAGTCAATGGGATAACATCATTAGATAAAATATGGAGGTAGAGAAGTAAGCACCGAGCGCATAAGGGTAATCCTAACTATCATAGATAACCCTATGATCTGCCAACCATCCAGACGATCACGGACACTCCTTTTAAGTTTACTAAAATCTGTACTCCGCAGCTGTCGCCCCGTAATAGTTATCCCCAGATAGGATAGCCGATCAGTCTGAACAGAGATATCTAAAATTTGCGAGATAGTCATCCTTATTGTAGGATTCGTCTTCGAGCTAAAGCAGATCATCGATTTACTTAGATTAACTTTCTGTCCAGATGCCCGACAATAAGACTGAAGAACTGTATCAAAAGTGGTTGCATTATGGAAAGTAGCCCTACCCAATAGAATGTAATCATCAGCAAATAATAGGTGAGAAAATGAGGGCCTATGGGCCCGCACTATAGGGGGCAAGAGAAGATCTCTGCTGAGCCTGAAAGAGAGCTAGAGATAAAGCATCAGCAGTGAGAATGAATAGAGAAGGGGAGAGAGGACATCCCTGCCTCAGCCCAACTGCAGAGTGAAAAGAGTCAGTCGGACCCCCATTAATAATGATAGAGAAGGATGGTCGGTGAACACATGCCATGATCCAGCCAATAATGAGGTCGTCAAAACCAAACTCATGAAGAGTGCGGCACAGAAAAGCCCAGCTCAATCTGTCATAAGCTCTCTCCATATCCAGCTTAACGGCCATAAGATACTGGGCAGAGCTCTCCGAAGATCATGCAAGAATTTCTGAGTTAACAGGACATTATCAAAGATACAACCCCCTTTGAGGAAAACCCCCTTCTCGGAAGAAATAAGGCGAACCATCATCGGCAGTTGGAAGACCAAGAGGTACTCGCATACCTTGTATAAGGTAGTGCAGAGACTGATAGGCCGATAGTGCTGTGGAGAGAAAGTAACAGGCGATCGTCTTTGATCTCTCCATATAACTCTTTTTGCTCCTCTCCTCACTCCTTCCTCTCCTCCTTCACCTTGGGGTGGCCTAACTCTTTCCTCTCGTCTCCCTTCACCCTTCTCTCTTCCCCGTTGGTTCCCCTTCTCTTTTCGCCCTCATTTTTTCTCTCTGCACCATCTCTTCTATCATTTCTTTCCCTCTCTCTTCCACCTCCGTTCTCTTCTCCCCATGTCTTCCATCGCCCTTTCTCTATCTTCTCTCCGCTTCTTTACTCTTCCTCTCTCTCTCTCTCTCTTTCTACTTCTTTTCTGTTTTTCTTCCTCCCTTTTTTTGTCTGCCGTTTTTTTGGTTTCTTTTAGAGCGAAGTGCCGACCTCATGTAGTTGGGAAAAAGGCTAAGACAAGTTGAGTTGAGTTTTTTTGGTTTTTTTTTTTGGTCTTTATCTCCCCACTTTCGAACTATTAATAAATGGATGAACATATTCGAAAACTATTAACAAAAGAAAAAGATATAGAAAAATAATAAAAGTTAGATAAATTTACGATAATAAAAAAATTCCATTATTTTTGATGCGGTAAACTCAAAATACAATTCCATCCAGCTTTAAGCTACTGAAACTATACTTTTAAGTAACTTATAAGCACAGGGAAAAAAATTGTCAATTACTTTTTAATCTCTTGTTTATTAAACTTTTTGCTGACTATTTTCAATCTCGAGCAAAACCATAAAAACAAAACTGTCGAGACGCCAAACTCGAAACTAGCTTTAAAATGCAGATCGGGATTCAGTTCATAAACTAAATTTTAGCGTTCAGATGTTCTCAGAACACACAACCCCTTAACCATGAGACATGATCTGAATAAGAGCCTAAAGATTACCAAATTCATCTCAAAAACGATAATAATTGTTCACTCACTTGGGTGTCAAAAGATATTTAACCAGACAGCTAGCTCCCCACACAAGCGGATGTTTATCTAACCAGTATTTTTTTTCATTGTTGTGGGTTACAAAGATATTTAACCAGCCCCATGATCTGACAAGAAGTCCTAAAAAATTTCAAGACGACCAAACAAACACTTAGCCATCTCGCTACCTACATCCAACATTCCTATAAACCAAAAAAATCACTGTTCAGAATATTGAATCACTTTTAATCATTTCGCAATGAAAGTTGCACCCTGTTGATCGGCCTTCTCACTTGCTATCGGTAAAATCAGCATCGATGACATCCCCACCTTCGGGTCCCTTGCCTGAAGGGCCTGCAGGCCCAGCATCAGCCCCAGGTGCAGCAGGCCAGCACCAGGTCCACCGGGCTGGTTGTAGAGTGACTGGCCCAGTTGCATCACCTCCTGGTTGAGGGCAGCCATGGCATCCTTCATGCCTTGAAATGATCCCCCAGAGATGGCATCTTTGAGCTCTCCAAGCTTTCCCTCCACCTTTTCCTTGACAGGAGCAGGAACCTTGTCTCCCAGCTCCTTCAACTGCTTTTCTGTCTGGTAGACTACAGATTCTGCCTGGTTCTTGGTGTCTATGGCATCCCTCTTCTCCTTGTCCTCCTTTGCGAACTTCTCGGCCTCCTTTACCATTCTCTCCACCTGCACATTTCCATGTTATATAAATGATTTCATGTTATGATCCAGGAGAAACATAACTATTGTTATAAATACAACCTATCAAATCATACCACCAATTAATTTATATTCATTTTCCTTTAGAATTTTTCAAATAAAGCAAGGCAAGATGCATCATTCAGAATGGCCTAACCTCATGAGCAAAATCTACCACCTTACAAGTAGGCAAGCAGTACCAGAAGAATTAAGGTGGAGCAATATTATTGACAAAGCATGCAAAAGATGATTACAACCGCACATGAAGAACAAACAGACGACCGAAGCATGCAAGACAAAAATTGAGAAACCTGACCACATTCCAGGAAACGATTTTAGCTAATTCTGCTGCTTCAGAGTTAAAATATTTCCAAGAATTTTGATAAATGATTGGTAAATTAAACAAAATCAACAAATTAAATACTACATAATTATTCACACTAATATTAAAAAGAGTACATATAACCAAAGAGTGCAAGTAGTTTCTCAATTCGTTGTCTAGATTACAGGACAAAAAATGCACAGGCAATGTGTGATAGAAACATAACGACAATCTGCTAGCAGTATTAAGGAAACAATACCTCATCACTTGGCAAAGTGCTAGCCCCCGTTATTTGGATGTCCTGCTTCTTCCCGGTACCCTTATCTGCAGCAGTGACAGAGAGAATGCCATTGGCATCAATATCAAACTTTACCTCAATCTGTGGCACACCTCGTGGTGCTGGAGGTATTCCATCAAGGCGGAAACTTCCAAGTGACTTGTTGTCCCTCACAAACTCTCTTTCACCCTGAAGAACATTTATCTCAACACTTGTCTGCCCATCTGCAGCTGTAGAGAAGACCTCTGACTTCGAGGTAGGCAGTGTTGTATTCCTAGGGATGATCTTCGTCATCACTCCACCCAGGGTTTCCAAGCCCAGCGAAAGTGGGGTCACATCAAGAAGAACAATGTCGCTAACATCTCCAGCCAGCACCCCCGCCTGAAATTAAATAAAACAATAAATATGCATTTTCTTCTAGATCCAATCATAACTCATATTTCAAAATGGTTAAGAGTGGGGTCTTGTAAGTGGCACAGAGCTTCAAGTCTCCAGTCACACGATCCATATTATATTATGGACTGGACCCATCAGCACAGCATAGCACCTACTTTTATCAAGGATCATGTAATTAATAATGCTTTCATGCTCATCAGTATTGCTTTCTGATAAGCACACCAGTCAAAAGGCTATAACAGTGGGGGGTACACCAAGAAAAATTGATACTAAGCCCCAACCACTTATTTTTCTGATGGATTTTGTGTGTATACCCTTATCAATATATGAAATTATGTCCATACCCTTTCAAATTTATTATTTATATGCATATCATTCTGATGATTTCTTTTCACCAATACATCCTTATACAACTCAACTCAACTCATCTTAAGCCTTTTCCCAACACCAGTATATCCTTATAAATTAATAAAATTGCATATATCTTCAAAAATTTATTATTTTTATGTATACCCTTATAAATTATTTCTTTTTATGCATATATCTTAACAAGGGAAGACAGGCAAAAAGAAACAATTTACAGAAATATACACATAAATAGTAAATTTGCAAGAGTATTCATGCAAAACGAAATGATTTATCAAGATATACACAAATAATAAATTTGCAAAGGCATATACATAACAACTTCAAATATTGATAGGGTATGCATGCAAAAAGAAATAATTATAAAAGTATGCATGCAAATAATAAATATATGAGGATATATACACAATTTCAGATATTTATGAAGGGCATGTGTGTAACAAAATCCTTCCCTGATTGAGCAGTAATTAATATATTACTGTGATGGTTGTAACATTCATTCTACAATCAATAGTTCCCAAGCGCATGCACATACAAGGTAGACAAGCGTAAAGAAGAATCTAGCATAGTATTTCAGAATCGAGGAATAATGGCATATCTGCTGCCATAAATCTTTAAATATGTAAGGATACATGCACAAATGGACTCAACCAATTGGACAGATCGCTCCATGACTCAGACAAATGGCAATATGTAAGAAACATTAGACCACGTAAAAAATGTCAAGAATTCTGGATTTTGAAGAGATAATAACATTGCCAATGATGTTTATTAGCAACAAAATGCATTGACAGAACTCATAATGTGACTTGACCTAGTACAAATTTAACATTTAAAATATTGCATGTTTTCATATGACACATCACCTAAGGAAACCTAATTATATATTGGGTTTCCAGGTGTATCATTGCATGACTCCTCTGAAACTTTCAGATGCTTTTCAGCCTACAAATTATAGCAGTGACAACAGTACTAAATCATATTACAGTTTTCCAGTAATTAAAATAGTCTTTTTGTTGGGAATGAAAATAACATTTTTTTCAAAACAATCAGTTGACACCCATTCAATGTAACGTAAGAATATCACTCTCTATTTCATTCTTTTTAAAATTTTCGCCAAGTGCTAAAAATATACCATGCTCATAACAGTTTAGTAGAAATCTGACAATCAACGGCTGTCATTTAGCTAACATTGCAATGGAGGAAGTTATTCTCCCTTTTTTCTAATAGATACACATGATTTAACATTTTGAACAGCAGTGTTCCCCAACAACTTTCACTTCATTTCAGTACCAATTCCAGTGTTTTAGAAAGCCCATTCACTAGTAATGAAAACAATCACTCACTCAATCAAAAGGATGTTCATGAGTGATTACAATACAATTGTGTGTTGAACTTAGATTGCCCATTACAAACAGACAATCAAGAGTTGAGCTACTCCAAGTCCACAAGAAGATGGATGAATGTTAAAATAATAAGCATGTGTACCAAAGTGACTAACCTGTACTGCAGCTCCAAGAGCAACGACCTCATCAGGATTGACAGTAACATTAGGATCCTTTCCAGTCATCTTCTTCACAAGTTCCTGAACAGCTGGGATTCGGGTTGACCCACCCACCAGAATAACCTCATCTAAATCCTTGAACGAGAGTTTTGCATCTCTCAAGGCATTGTCTACAGGCTTTCTGAGCCTAAAAGACCAATAGGAAACAGGAGCAACTAGTTGATCAGAAGCAAAAATAGCCAAATGTAAGGTAGAAATGAAATATAACATTTAAAATGTTGACCCTTCAAATGACAAAGGATTTTTTAAGTATAGTAACAGTTGTGTGTGTTTGTAAACACACATACAATAGCAGCAGCAGCAGCAGCAACAGCAAAACCTTAATCCCAAACTAATTGCAGTTGGCTAGATGAATCTTTTTTCTCATTCTCCTCAGTTTAAAATCATTTGTTGTAAGAGGTAGAGATATAAATCTTTCATTATTACTTCTTTTCATGTAAGTTTTGATCTACATCTACCTTTTTACCTTCTATATGTATTATATCACTCATTCGTACTTGCGCATCCCTAGGTCTATATTACAAAGATCTAAATCATGTAAGTTATCTTTCTCTCAATTTACCTGAATTTGTGCTACCTCCATATTTTTACGAATGAATTCATTTCTTATTATATCTTCTCTTTTATTACCACACATCCATCTTAATTGGTGCTACCTCCACATTTTTATGAATGACTTCATTTTTTTATTTTATCTATTTTATTTATATTACTACGCATTCATCTCAACATTCTCATTTCAACCATATTCATCTTGTGTATATATAATTTTTTAATGGTCCAACATTCCATACCATAATCCATAGTCGGTCTTATAAAATTCTTTCTTTAACTTGATGTTGTTTTATGACCATATGATATATTCAAGTTGCACTTATCCATTTTATCTAACTTAGTTTTACTTTTATGGACAATATCATCTTCAATCTCTTTTTATGAATAATTGATCATAAATATAAAAATTATCATTTTTAGAAACTTCTTGATACTCAATTTTTACTCTACATTCGACCCTACTTTTAATTATACTAAAATTGCATCTTATGTATTCTGTTTTTATCTTAATTAACAAAAAAACATGGTCAATAAGCTTATGCATATCTAACACAAAATAAAGGGTAAGGAATAAGAAGAGATTTCTAATGTAAACTTATAGTAATTAAAATTCACAGGTATTACCGTTAATAGTTCTTATACTAGTAATTGCTCCATCATATGTATCCTTCATCATGTTAATATATCTAACAGGTTCATTTCTTTTCTAACACCCATGATAAGACTTTTTTAAGGACCATTTGCTTTGCCTAAATCAATATAAACCATATGAAGATCTTGCCCCTTTTCTTTATACTTTTCTATTAACTTTCTAAAGAGAAAAATAGCTTCTATGAACGACATCCTGGCATAAAATTAAATTGATTCTCTGATGTTTTTGTATTACACCTTAACCTATCCTCAATTACCCTCTCTCAAGGTTTCATAGTATGACTCATGAGTTTATACAACGATAGTTGAAACAGTTTTAAATATCACTTTTATTCTTATAAATCAATATAACCATGCTCTTCCTTCGTTCATCAAGTATCTCTTAATATCTATATTTTTATTAAATAAATTTATCATTTAAGCTACTCCTACATCACCTTTATTCCTTGTTTTACATTTTCAAATATATGCATCCATAACCATATATCTATGTTAGGTGATTAAACTCTCACCCAGTATAACTTTATAATTTTTACTAAAAAAATTCAATCAATCTTTCTAGCAAGGAAAAAAATTATTTGATTAGCAATATATCCATTTTTAAAAGTTATTATATGAGAGTTTGTTTTGCTAATATTAAATTACATGCCATTCTAAACTCTAAAATGGCCTTCTTTTTCATTTATATATTTGTTTATATCTCCAATTCTATAACTTTTATGTACTTTTTTAAAACCGATATTATATTTTCCCACATGTCCATTCAAATCTCCCTTGAAAAATATCTTCTCTTCCCTAAAAACCTCTTGAATGACTATCCAAATCCTTCTAAAAGTGCTACTTTGTAGCATTATCTAAACCTACTTGAGAAGTATAAATACTAATAATATTAATAGATTCTTCTACTCAACTCAACTTAACTCATCTAAGCCTTTTCCCAACTACATGGGGTCGGCTACATGAATTTGCTTCCTCCACTCTGCTCTATTCAGGACTAAGTCAACAGTCAAATTACAAATAGTTATATCTTTTTTTAATTATTTATGTCCATGTTAGTTTAGGTCTATCTCTACCTCTATCCTTACTATGGATTGTTAAAAGATCATTCTTTCTGACTAGAGCATCTAAATGCCTTCGTTGTATATGTCAAAACCATCGCAATCGATTTTCTCTTGTTTTATCTTCAATTGGGGCTACCTCTTATCATTTCTCATATATATTTATTTTTTATTTATTTTTTAAAGTTTTACCACATATCCATCTCAACATGCACATTTCTGTTACACTTAATTTATTCACATATTTTCATATTGCCCAACACTCTATTCCATATACATAGCTGGCCTAATAGCAATTTTATAAAATTTTTCTTTCAATTTTAATGAGATTCTTCTCCTAACACTAATTTAACCAAATTAGTCTGCCTCTCATTCTCTTAATATTCACAATCTCATATTTTAAACTCTTATCTATAATAATTTCTATTCCATTTTTACTCTTACCTCTACCTGTAATTTTAATAGAGGCAAATCGATATTTCACATTGAACATGCACCTAGGTGTTAGTCTTTTATGCAAGGATCAAAGACCATGCATAGGGATGGCAATGGGTAGGTGTTTGTGGGTACCCAACTGAACCAAATCGTAAAAAAGGGTTTGGATAATAAAAAACTGAATTCGATTCGATTTTGGGTTTGAGATTTTAAAACCCATTTTAAATCAGGTCAAGTTTGTATTTAAAAAATCGGGTACCCGAAAAGCTAGGTTTTCTAAAGGCTATAAAAATGCTAATATATGACTCATTTAGATGGAATGGTAGATTCGAACTCCTTACCTTAAAAAGAAACTCCTTAGCAATACATGATTCAATTTTATTTTTGTTGTTGAATTGATATAGGGATATAATTTTTTATGATAAAAAATTAATTCATTTCAACTTCGGATAGGGTTTGAGTCTAATAACCCGACTCAGTTTCATAACCAGTTCGGATACGATTCGGTCTTAACAAACTAGTTCGATTATAGGTTCGGATTTAACCTTTTTCAAAAATCAGTTTTGGTTTTCGGGTTTTTAAATCAGATATGGCTTTGGATAGTACCCAAAAAAAAAAAAAGGCTACTTGACCCATTACCATCCCTAACCATGCAACCAACCCATACATAAATTTCAAACAACTTCACATGAGAATTCAGGAAATATGGAAGGCAGTCTTCTCTCATATCTGCTCACCCAGATATTTTTAAGTTGGCAACAAGCATATAGCCATCATAGATCATCACATAGCAGAATTTTGTCATCTAATACTACACATAAATGCATCAACTGTCAGAAAGGCATCTATTGTAAAGAATATAGTACTATGCATCAACATGCTTGACAGAACACAGTTAACAAACCAAGACCTTTCTTTTTGTTCATCCATAAAACCCTTATCAACATGACCAAAGATGAAATATACCTGTCCAGAAGGTCTGAACACAATTCCTCAAACTTGGCTCTTGTTAGAGTTGTCTCAATATGCTTGGGACCATCAGCAGTTGCAGTGATAAATGGCAAGCTACCAAAAAGTTTAAAAAAAAAAAACAATCATTTAACATATCAAGTAAAACAAAAAACTGCCCAAGTTTATGAGATACCACAGATATGAAAACTCACCTTATGTTTGTCTGGGTCAAGGATGATAATTCCATCTTCGCCTTCTCTGCTGTCTCAGTGAGCCGCTGGAGGGCTTGTTTATCTTTCAAAAGATGAATGCCTTCATCTCTCTTAAAGTCTGCAGCCAGCCAATCAACAATCCTCTGCTCAAAGACAGACAAGAAATTGTTTAGAGGTTTTCAAACGAAATGTACATGCCTGTTCACCGTACTAGCATACTCTTACGCAAGTCCAAAAAATATGAGGACTAACATTATTGTCCTCTTTGCTACGAGGGGACCAGAAACTGCTGCGAAGCACATCTGAGTAACATGCTGTGCAACAACATGGCAACACTAGCAAAGGGATGCAGGAGACTGCGCATAGATCATGCACTAACAAAAAATGACATAATGGTCTGGCCTTTTGAACGTCATGAAATTTAACTGACATATTGGTAGCAAAGGTTGAAAATTGCAAAAGGAATACATTGTGCACCTTTCAGACAAGTTTGATCACATAACATTGTGATATAATGTAAAGCTTCACACTCAGCCATTGTACAAAGGAAACCTTTGAGGAAAAAATATATAAGCAAACACAAAATAATAATCTTAAGAGTCAGCATTCGGTCATTTATACTTTTAGGATGGCAAACTTAGTGGCATTTATCCCAAATTCACTCCTTTCATACAAGTTTGATCACATAACATGGTGAAATAATGTAAAACTTCACATTCAGTCATTGTACATAGGGGACCTTTGGGGGAAAAAGGAAAAGCAAACATGCAACTTTGCAGAAATCCAAAAAATAATCTTAACAGCCAGCATTCAATCACTTATATACTTAAGATGGCAAACTTAGTGGCAGTTATCTCAAATTCACTGTGCAGGTTGCAAGACAGCAACCTAGACTCACGGTTGTGCTTCAAAAAGTACATGGCGGGCTATTGGATGGCTGGCATATAATGGCATGTTCCAACACAGGTTGATGCACTGAAACAAATGTACCTACCCATCTCCCACAGTCCTACTTGCCCTCAAATGTGCACCCGCACAAAGAAGTATGACAGGAGTAAAGTATCAGGAATAAAACAAGCAATGATGATCTGACAGACATGCAGCACATGTGTCGCACTGCCAAGATTTAAAAGGTTCTCCTTTAATTAAAAAATATTCTAAAAAGAGCTCATGAGTGAAGTGCCAAGCCATGCCAGGTGTTGATACTGGCCTGGTAGATAAAACTATATGTTCATCTCTCAGTTGCTGTGTTAATGATAGGAACGTTCAACCAACCTTGTCAAAATCATCACCACCAAGATGTGTGTCCCCAGAAGTAGAAAGCACTTCAAAAACACCATCTCCAACCTCGAGAACTGCAACGGATGGCAATTAAATTCATTCTTGAAAAAGAAGAATAAAAATGTCTGCGAAAACTATCAATGATATTCTCAGAAGAAGCTAATATTCATTGCAAAACTAATATCTACAAGTAATATGAATAATATGCTTGTTGTATCATATGTAGTTCCAAATGGGTCTGTCCGATTCATGGTATGCATGAGCTGTGTAAAATTCATGATACACAAATGTTTATAGTTGATACTGCCAGATAATATTACATTGCAGCAAAAGTATTAGATCTCCTATGGCTTGAGTAGGTCACCATGGAATGTGGAAAGATTGATGTCAATGAAGAAAAGGACATCATTACATATTAAGAATGATCCAAAAGTTAAAATCTGAACCTAATTCCTCATAAACATGAAATGACTGAAACTTTTACGAACTTGACTGAACATACCAAAATCTGTTAGCATTCACTTAACCAACTCTACCAAGTTTCTAAATGACGTGTTTTGTAGTCTTCTGGTTCTAGAGTATCAATACACATGAAAGTTGTCCATTACAGTCACATGATGACTTTACCCGCATGATACTTAATACAAACCAAAAAAGCATCATAAATTATGGAAAATCAATAAATTAAAATGTTTGAGCTGCTCTTGCTCTTTCTTTCTTCCAAAAGTAATATTAAGTGTTATTTCCATGTCATAGTTCTCTACAATCTTTAGGTGTGAGGCCACAATTTCATTCAAATCTTCTGAATATTTAACCTCCATGAAAATTCCATTCAACATTTTTTCCAGACTTTCAGAGCATGAGAACATGCCAATCAGTTCTTCTTGCATGCATATATCCTTATGCAAGGTTCACTTTCCTGGTCGGAAAGGGGACAAGAACTAGCAACTGAATGAACGACTACTACAAAAAGTGAAGATGAATCTTCCTATTTCACATGGAGGAGTGTGCATCTTTATGTTGGGTGTTCTTCTGTTGTGCGACCCGGTGACTTACGTGCGGCCTGTTGGTCAGTTGATGCAACTTGCAAGTGGCAATAGTGAAATATGTATGTGTGTCTTAAAACATGAAAGCATGTAAATTCATAGAATAGGTGTGAGATCTATTAAAGTCGTCAAAGAAATAAAGAAGTTGAATGGTTTGTATACCTGAAACATCAAATGTGCCACCTCCCAAATCAAATACAAGAATGGTTTCATTGTTCTTCTTTTCAAATCCATATGCCAATGATGCAGCAGTAGGTTCATTAATGATGCGAAGAACTTCTAGGCCAGCAATACGACCAGCATCCTTCGTCGCTGTCCTTTGGGAGTCATTAAAGTATGCAGGAACTGTAACAACTGCTTTAGTAACCTTGTCATTTAAAAACTTAGATGCATCGTCCACAAGCTTTCTCAAAACCTGAGAGCACAAGAAAAACACAATATTCAGTGATTAATTAATAAATTACTTCTGCAACATGAGTTCTGTCAAAACTAATCTTCCAAATATGAAATCAGTTAAGAAAACAAATATCTGAAGACTAACAGATGTGGTATACATCTTTCACATAAAAATAAAAATGTAAAACTGAAAAAGAAAAGAGTAAACGGAGTTAGCTATCAATAAATCTAATTTGAAATAAACAGACGGAAAAAAGAAATCCCCACATCAATGACATGATGTTTTATATCATCTGATACAGAAGCAAACATATCACATACACAAGGCTTAGTCATCTAGGTTTAGAAGGTTACTTATATCTAGACTTGCATCAGCAATACGAGAATAACAAATATCGTCAATCAAAACCACAAAACATAAAATTCAACAAAGATCCACAATAACTAACTAACAAAGCAAGTGTTAGAAACCACAAAACATAAAAATTCAATTAAAAAAACTATTACGGGAGATGAAAAAGGTTGATGTACTACATGAACTTTCATATATAACATTTTCTTTAGCATTACGAATCAAGAAAGCTCGGTAATTTCTCAAACAATTCATTTGAAATCATTATCTTTCCGAGAAGACAAGCGACCACCAGACATATGGCCTACAATCACTATGTAAGGCATCAAAATCCTGGCGGGAAACAACAAAAAGAGAACTTATGCGGGACCCTAATAAGAATCGAAAACGAGGACCTGGGCGGAGATTTCCTCCGCTGCAAATTGCTTCCCGATGGCAGGACACTCGAGCTTAACATTCCCGTTCTCATCCCTCATGACCCGGTAAGAGACCTGCTTCGACTCCTCGTCGACCTCTGCCATCTTTCTCCCGATGAAGCGCTTCACCGAGAAGAACGTGTTCTCCGGATTCACCACGGCCTGCCGCTTGGCGATCTGCCCCACCAGCCGGTCGCCGTTCTTCGTGTAGGCGACAACAGACGGCGTGGTCCGCTGGCCCTCGGCATTGGTTACTATCGTCGGCTTCCCTCCCTCCATCGCCGCCACCGCCGAGTTCGTGGTCCCGAGGTCGATCCCCACTACCTTCTCGCTCACCACCCGAAGGGGCCGGCCAAGGCCCCGTCTTTCCTTTCCCCCGCAACTCCGGGCTCGGAGAACGGCTCCATTGAGGGAAACCGAAGGGCGGTAGCCGAAGAAGAGAGATCCCGACGAGGAGATTCGGGAAGAGGGCTTCCGGGAGGAAGTGAAGGCAGCGGAGGATCCGAGGGGGTGGATCTGGGCGGACGAACTCGCCATTCTCGATCGAAGGAGAGGATCGAAACCCTAGTTTTCCAAGACCGGAGAGGGCAGAGAGAACGAGGGGGCTGGAGCTCTAGAAATGGAGCTAAAACCCGAGCCGGAGGGACGCGAGGTTTGGACAGGGTAAGTAAGCGGAGGATGTGGCTAGGCTTCCCCGACGCGCGTACAGAAATTTGTATGCAGTCATCGTATCCGCCGTCGAAATAATGGCGTCGCGAGGAAGGTTTGACGCTCGATTTTGACGTCATGTAATATGAACGGTTGGGATTTAATTAGGATGATTATGGTCGGAGGACGGTTGTGATGAGATTTCGTTTCATGCGGAGACGTTGGAAGGGAGTTTAAGAGAGACTCGTTTAGGTTTATGCACGTGGCTGTTTGAGTTGGGGTAGGTGGGCGCGAGCTGGTGGGAACGAGTCGACGCGTAGCTGGTGGGAACGACTGAACGATGCTTTTCCTTATATATATATATATATATATATATATATATACGATAAATTTGACTGTATTCGAATGATTATATATTTTTTAATTTATATAATTTAAAATTTTAAAATTAAAAAAAATAAACAATTTTAAAATTTATATAAATTAAAGAGCGTTCAGATTTACATTTGACTATATTTAAATATAATTAAATTTATATTTAATCATCTTTTTTATCTTTGAATTCATGTAATTTATGAATTTTAAAAATAAAAAAATAAAAAATATATGGGCTTCAAGTTTTAGATCCATGTGCATTCAAATACAAAAAAAAAAGATGATATTTTAAACTCTATCTCTTTATATATATATATATATATATATATATATATATATATATATATATATATATATATATGTGTGTATTTATGGGCATGCGTGTATGTGTGTGCATGCTAGTATGTATATATATATAAGGAGGCTTAGCTACATTTAAATATAGTCAACTCTAAATTAGATCATCTTCTTCACCTCAGATTCATGAAGTCATGAATCTTAAAGATGAGAAAAAAAAAAAAATGAATGGCTCTACAATTACCTTGATCAAAAGGATGAAAAAAATATCCACATCTTGAATTTTGTTACATTTGAATATAGTTAATTTCAGTTTTATATATATAAAAGATACATAGACATTGTTATATTTGAATGTAGTCAAACCTATTTATGAGCACACATATTACCACTAAATCTTATAACTTATTTATTAAATAATATATTTTTTATTTTTAATTTATTTGATAAATAAATTATATTTAATTGATGGCTTTTCCTACAATGTTTCATACGTTTCTTTTTTCTTTTTTTTTTTCTTAACCAATTTACTTTCACGAATTGAGTAATCGATTATATCCTTGGCTTGCATGGGTGACGCAAGTAAATAAGCCAAACGCAAATAAATAAGTTAAAAGCGAAGAAGCTTTTGCTACATTACGTCGCTGCGAGATAAAAAGAGAATGCGATGCTAATACTGTGTTCAGAAAAGGTAATAGAGTACTGATGTTTCAAAAGTCAAAACAACATCAAAACAAAGGTGTTCTACTTTTAAACCCAAATAGAGATACACTTTCAAATACTGGATGATGATGCCAAATCATCGGCCTCGAGCGTGCGATCGCCTCCACTAGCGAGTTCCTCGCACCTGCAAGCAAATCCCGGAGGTCGAAGATTCCGATGGGGACCCTCCGACGCTCAAGTCAGTGGTCTGGGCATCAGCCGTGAGCTTGAAGAAGCTCGAAAAAAGAGAGACAGATATGGCTCCGAGAAGAGCTCTTCTGTGAGCGTTTAGGGGTGTAACGAGTGTATTACCTGGTCGAGGTCCCTCTTACCCTTTTTATAGATGCCTGAAGTCCGTGGGCTTGGAGCGTGACCACCTGTCGAACATTGATAGCAGCACAGTGGAGCTTACCTCCATATGACATGTCAAGCTGTAGGCCATGTCCTGTCAGAGTAGGTGGTCGCAGGGCATGGCCGATCGTTACGGCGCTTGCCAAACATGTCCCCTACGTCACCTTTTTGGTTGTCCTATGCGGACAGTGATGGGTGACAAAGTTAGTCGTGTGAATCCCAAGGTATAGCCGTTGGGGGAGAATGATGATGTTGAGTTGAAGCCAACTGTCCCTCGTAGAGTGTTGAGTATGGAGTGCTTGCGTGGCCCTGCTCATGCCCTTGGATGAACTTGCATGGCACTGTTCACGTACAAGGCTCTCTTCACTTGCATGGCACTTAACGGCGAGGAAGCTTGGCAGCTTGGAGTTGTCGGCCATGGAGCTGTCGGCCTTGGAGGTGTCCAGCCATGGAGCTGTCGGCCATGGAGCTGTCGGCCTTGGAGCTGTCCGCCATGGAGCTATCGGCCATGGAGCTGTCGGCCATGGAGGTGTCGGCCATGGAGCTATCGGCCTTGGAGCTGTCGGCCTTGGAGCTGTCGCCATGGAGCTGTCGGCCTTGGAAGTGTCGGCCATGGAGCTGTCGGCCTTGGAGCTGTCGGCCATGGAGCTGTCGGCCATGGAGGTGTCGGCCATGGAGCTGTCGGCCATGGAGCTATCGGCCTTGGAGCTGTCGGCCATGGAGCTGTCGGCCTTGGAGCTTTAGAGCAATTGGGTGCATGTGGCTTTATGAGGCCATAAACGCTACCGTGGCCGAAGGGCCCTTTGGAGGCCAAAGGGGGGCTCTGTCGGTTTCCTTCACGGTTCTCTAACGGCGTTGGATCAGCCACATCAGATGCCCCCTCGCCCCTGAGACGAAGCGGGTCCACCCCAGCAAGGCGAAAGGGGCGCTACCTCCCAAGTGGCTGATCCTCGCCTGATGCAGGGCTTCATGCCTGGCTGGTCCAGGGCTTTAGGTGCCGACGGGTGCCGGGCTTCATGCCTGGCTGGTGTAGGGCTTCATGCCTGGCTGATGCAGGGCTTAGGTGTCGACGGGTACCGGGCTTCATGCCTGGCTGGCCCAGGGATTTTGTGCCGACCGGGTCGGGCTTCATGCCTGGCTGGCCCAGGGCTTTAGGTGCCGACGGGTGCTGGGCTTCATGCCTGGCTGGTGCAGGGCTTTAGGTGCCGACGGGTGCTGGGCTTCATGCCTGGCTGGTGCAGGGCTTTTGGTGCCGACGGGTGCCGGGCTTCATGCCTGGCTGGTGCAGGGCTTAATGCCTGGCTGGCCCAGCGCTTTTGGTGCCGATGGGTGCCGGGCTTCATGCCTGGCTGGTGCAGGGCTTAATGCCTGGCTGGTGCAAGGCTTAATGCCTGGCTGGCCCAGCGCTTTTGGTACCGACGGGTGCCGGGCTTCATGCCTAGCTGGTGCAGGATTAATGCCTGGCTGGCGCAGGGCTTAATGCCTGGCTGGCCCAGGGCTTCTGGTGCCCGAGTGCCGGGCTTCATGCCTGGCTAGTGCAGGGCTTCATGCCTGGTTGGCCCAGGGCTTTTGGTGCCGACCGGGGTCGGGCTTCATGCCTGGCTGGCCAGGGCTTTTGTGCCGACCGGGTCGGGCTTCATGCCTGGCTGGCCAGGGCTTTTGTGTCGACCAGGGTCGGGCTTTATGCCTGGCTGGCCCAGGCTTTTGTGCCGACCGGGGTCGGGCTTCATGCCTGGCTAGCCCAGGGCTTTAGGTGTCGACGGGTGTCGGGCTTCATGCCTGGCTGGCCCAGGGCTTTTGTGCCGACCGGGTCGGGCTTCATGCCTGGCTGGCCCAGGGCTTTAGGTGCCGACGGGTGCCGGGCTTCATGCCTGGCTGGTGCAGGGCTTTAGGTGCCGACGGGTGTCGGGCTTCATGCCTGGCTGGCCCAGGGCTTTTGTGCCGACCGGGGTCGGGCTTCATGCCTAGCTGGCCCAGGGCTTTGGTGCGACGGGGTCGGGCTTCATGCCTGGCTGGCCCAGGGCTTTTGTGCCGACCGGGGTCGGGCTTCATGCCTGGCTGGTGCAGGGCTTTAGGTGCCGACGGTGTTGGGCTTCATGCCTGGCTGGTGCAGGGCTTTATGTGCCGACGGGTGTCGGCTTCATGCCTGGCTGTGGCTTAGGTGCCGACGGGTGCCGGCTTCATGCTGGCTGGTAGGCTTCATGTACCGACGGGTGTCGGGCTCATGCCTGGCTGGTGCAGGGCTTCATGTGCCGACGGGTGTCGGGCTTCATGCCTGGCTGGTGCAGGGCTTAGGTGCCGATGGGTGCCGGGCTTCATGCCTGGCTGGCCCAGGGCTTTTGTGCCGACCGGGGTTGGGCTTCATGCCTGGCTGGCCCAGGGCTTTAGGTGCCGACGGTGTCGGGCTTCATGCCTGGCTAGCGCAGGGCTTTAGGTGCCGACGGGTGTCGGGCTTCATGCCTGGCTGGCCCATGGCTTTGGTGCCGAGGGCTTCATGCCTGGCTTGGCTTTGTCGGGCCTGGCTAGTGCAGGGCTTTAGGTGCCGACGGGTGTCGGGCTTCTTGCCTGGCTGGTGCAGGGCTTCATGTGCCGACGGGTGTCGGGCTTCATGCCTGGCTGGTGCAGGGCTTAGGTGCCGACGGGTGCCGGGCTTCATGCCTGGCTGGTGCAGGGCTTTAGGTGCCGACGGTGTCGGGCTTCATGCTTGGCTGGCCCAGGGCTTTTGTGCCGACCGGGGTCGGGCTTCATGCCTGGCTGGCCCAGGGCTTTGGTGCCGACCGGTTCGGGCTTCATGCCTGGCTGGCCCAGGGCTTTTGTGCCGACCGGGGTCGGGCTTCATGCCTGGCTGGTGCAGGGCTTTAGGTGCCGACGGGTGTCGGGCTTCATGCCTGGCTGGTGCAGGGCTTCATGTGCCGACGGGTGTCGGGCTTCATGCCTGGCTGGTGCAGGGCTTAGGTGCCGACGGGTGTCGGGCTTCATGCCTGGCTGGTGCAGGGCTTCATGTGCCGACGGGTGTCGGGCTTCATGCTGGCTGGTGCAGGGCTTCATGTGCCGACGGGTGTCGGGCTTCATGCCTGGCTGGTGCAGGGCTTAGGTGCCGACGGGTGTCGGGCTTCATGCCTGGCTGGCCCAGGGCTTTTGTGGACCGGGGTCGGGCTTCATGCCTGGCTGGCCGAGGGCTTTAGGTGCCGACGGTGTCGGGCTTCATGCCTGGCTGGTGCAGGGCTTTAGGTGCCAACGGGTGTGGGCTTCATGCCTGGCTGGCCCAGGGCTTTTGTGCCGACGGGGTCGGGCTTCATGCCTGGCTGGCCCAGGGCTTTGGTGTCGACGGGGTCGGGCTTATGCCTGGCTGGCCCAGGGCTTTTGTGCCGACCGGGTCGGGCTTCATGCCTGGCTGGCCAGGGCTTTTGTGTCGACCAGGGTCGGGCTTTATGCTGG
>UESW01001983.1:142048-169270 GCA_900491605.1 Calamus simplicifolius | reverse complement strand
GGGGTCGGGCTTCATGCCTGGCTGGCCGAGGGCTTTGGTGCCAACGGGTGTCGGGGCTTCATGCCTGGCTGGTGTAGGGCTTTAGGTGCCAACGGGTGTCGGGCTTCATGCCTGCTGGCCCAGAGCTTTTGTGCCGACAGGGGTCGGGCTTCATGCCTGGCTGGCCCAGGGCTTTGGTGTCGACCGGGGTTTGGGCTTCATGCCTGGCTGGCCCAGGGCTTTTGTGCGACCGAGGTCGGGCTCATGCCTGCTGGCCCAGGGCTTTTGTGTCGACAGGGTCGGGCTTTATGCTTGGCTGGCCCAGGGCTTTTGTGCCGACTGGGGTCGGGCTTCATGCCTGGTTGGTGCAGGGCTTTAGGTCCGACGGGTGTCGGCTTCATGCCTGGCTGGTGCAGGCTTTCATGTGCCGATGGGTGTCGGGCTTCATGCCTGCTGGTGCAGGCTTAGGTGCCGATGGGTGCTGGGCTTCATGCCTGGCTGGTGCAGGGCTTTAGGTGCCGACGGGTGTCGGGCTTCATGCTTGGCGGCTCAGGGCTTTTGTGCCGACCGGGGTCGGGCTTCATGCCTGGCTGGCCCAGGGCTTTGGTGCCGACCGGGGTCGGGCTTCATGCCTGGGCCCAGGCTTTTGTGCCGACCGGGTCGGGCTTCATGCTGGCTAGTGCAGGGCTTAGGTACCGACGGGTGTCGGGCTTCATGCTGGCTGGTGCAGGGCTTCATGTGCCGGGTATCGGGCTTCATGCCTGGCTGGTGCAGGGCTTAGGTGCGACGGGTGTCAGGCTTCATGCCTGGCTGGTGCAAGGCTTCATGTGCCGACGGGTGTCGGGCTTCATGCTGGCTGGTGCAGGGCTTCATTTGCCGACGGGTGTCGGGCTTCATGCCTGGCTGGTGCAGGGCTTAGGTGCCGACGGGTGCCGGGCTTCATGCCTGGCTGGCCCAGTGCTTTTGTGCCGACCGGGGTCGGGCTTCATGCCTGGCTGGCCAGGGCTTTAGGTGTCGACGGGTGCCGAGCTCATGCCTGGCTGGTGCAGGGCTTTAGGTGCCGATGGGTGTCAGGCTTCATGCCTGGCTGGCCCAGGGCTTTTGTGCCGAAAGGGGTCGGGCTTCATGCCTGGCTGGCCCAGGGCTTTGGTGTCGACTGGGGTCAGGCTTCATGCCTGACTGGCCCAGGGCTTTTGTGCTGACCGGGGTCGGGCTTCATGCCTGGCTGGCCCAGGGCTTTTGTGTCGACCAGGGTCGGGCTTTATACCTGGCTGGCCCAGGGCTTTTGTGCCGACCGGGTCGGGCTTCATGCCTGGCTGGCCAGGGCTTAGGTGCCGAGGGGTGCCGGGCTTCGTGCCTGGCTGGTGCAGGGCTTCATGTGCCGATGGGTGTCGGGCTTCATGCCTGGCTGGTGCAGGGCTTTAGGTGCCGACGGGTGTCGGGCTTCATGCCTGGCTGGCCCAGGGCTTTTGTGCCGATTAGGGTCGGGCTTCATGCCTGGCTGGCCCAGGGCTTTGGTGCCGACCGGGGTCGGGCTTCATGCCTGGCTGGCCCAGGCTTTTGTGCCGACTGGGGTCGGGCTTCAAGCCTGGCTGGCCCAGGGCTTTTGTGCTGACCGGGGTCGGCCTTTATGCCTGGCTGGCCCAGGGCTTTGGTACCGACCGGTGTCGGGCTTCATGCCTGGCTGGCCCAGGGCTTTTGTGCCGATCGGGGTCGGGCTTTATGCCTGGCTAGCTGATGCAGGGCGATATTCAAAACGCCTGCAACTCAAGAACGATCTAATCTGCGAGAAAAGAATTCGTCCAGGTTTGGTTCGAATCTTGACAAGAAAAGGGGAAAATTTCGAATTTTGATCACTCTCAATCCGAAATTTAAAGGAAGAGCAATTGAATTTTCAATTCAATTGTTTTGAATCAGAAAAAAAAAGAAAACATTCATCTTTGTTCAAGAGGAGAAAAAAAGGAAATCTAAAACAGCGTCTTTTCTTCTCTGCCTCCGACGGCCGCCCAAAACCAACTTAAATAAGAGAGAAAACCCTAACATCATAAGTTCAGAAAAATTACAACTATGCCATTAAAAACGAAAACAGGCCCAAAACTCCTATCAGACGAGCCCGGATGGCCAAAATCCACAGCAGCTCATTGCCAAAGGCAATGACTTTGAATCAGCAGTCCGTTTCCATGTGACCAGCCAAGTTTGGGCCCAATCCGACACATAAAATTTCAAGCCCGTTTGTTCTGCAACCTCTTGGACCTTCGTAGATTATCTGGTGTGGTCTTCCCTGACGTGGCCTGCTGACTCTGGGTTGCTGGTACAGGAACATTCAAGGACTGGTTCGACTGACCCGAACTCTGGTCTGAACTGATGTCCTCATCACTCTCCCCTTCCTCTGAAAAGCTTGACCTCAAGCTCGAATTCTCTCCTGCATAAGGGGTCAGATGCCGAATGTTGAACACATCCGAAATGAAGACATCATCTGGTAACTCAACCCGATAGGCATTGTCACCAAATTTCTCCAATACCTGGCATGGACCTATCTTCTTCGGCTTGAGCTTCGTGAAAGCTCCCTGTGGATACCGCTCCCTCGGTAAGTAAACCCATACCAAATCACCCACTTCAAAGGACTGTTGCCGACGCTGCTGATCAGCTTTCGCCTTGTATTTGGCGTAAGTCTGCTCCAATTTGGCTCTAACAATCGCATGTATCTCCTGCAAGTCAGACACTCTATCTTCAACCTTCTGACTCATCTTCTCTGGCGACTCAACTGGCAGAACATCCAAAGGACCTCTTGGCAAGAACCCAAACAGTATCTGAAATGGAGCAAACCCTGTAGAACGGTTCACTGAAGAGTTGAACTCAAACTCAATCTTCGGCAAACACAAATCCCAGCTCCTGAATTCATGCACATTGCCCGCAACAGATTACCCAAGCTACGGTTGACAACTTCAGTCTGTCCATCCGTCTGAGGATGATAAGGACTGCTGAATTTCAACTTTGTGCCCAACTTCTTCCACAGCTCTCGCCAGAAGTGTCCCATAAACTTGCTGTCCCTGTCTGACACTATGGATGCCGGTATACCAAAATGTCGAACCACTGAAGCAAAATATAAGTCAGCAACCTTTGACGCATCAAAAGTGGTTTTGCATGGCAAGAAACACGCCACCTTACTGAACCGATCCACAATCACCATAATCGAATCCAGTCCCCTTGCTGTCCGTGGCAATCCTACAACAAAGTCCATAGAAACATCTCGCCATGGTGCCTCTGGGATAGGTAAAGGCGTGTACATACCTTGGTTCGTGTCTGTCCCCTTCGACTCTTGACACAACCTGCACCTCTTCACAAAAGCCTTGACATCTCGGTCAAGACCAGGCCAATAAAACCGCTGCCGAATCAACCAGGCTGTTTTATCCCTTCCGAAGTGACCCTGGTTATGCAGTTCCTGGATGATCAACACACGAAGAGACGTATCAGGAACACATAAGCAGTTACCTCAAAACAAATATCCATCATGGAGAACGAAATCAGTTCGCTCCCCCGCCTCAATTTTGGCCAAAATCTCCTTGAAGTGCTCATCCACACGAATGTCCTCCCTTACACTCTCAAAGCCGAGAGTGTACACATGCATAGCGCCAATCAACAAGCTCCGCCTACTCAAAGCATCAGCCACTCTATTCAACGTACCAGACTTGTGCTTGATGCTGAAAGTGTATTCCTGCAAGGCACTCACCCACTTCGCATGCCTTGAACTCAGTTTATGCTGACCCTGTAAGAACTTCAGCGCCTGATGGTCTGAATACAGTACAAACTCCCGCTGAATCAAGTAGTGGCGCCAATGCTGCAAGGATCTCACAATGGCGTACAATTCCAGATCATAAACCGAATAAGCCAGTTTAGCTCCTCCCAGCTTCTCACTGAAGTATGCGACTGGTCTTCCTTCCTGGTTAAGCACTGCCCCAATTCCAGTCTTCGAAGCATCACAATCCACCTCAAAAACTCTATCAAAATCAGGAAGACCCAATAAAGGAGCTTCGGTCAATCTGACTTTCAGCCCATCAAATGCCTCCTGTGCGGCATCATTCCACCCGAATCTGGCTCCCTTCAACAATTCCGTTAAAGGTGCAGCCAGCTCACTGTACCCCTTGACAAACCTACGATAAAACCCTGCAAGACCCAAAAAGGATCTCAATTCTATCAAGGTTGATGGTACTGGCCATTCCACAATTGCATGCACCTTATTCCTATCTGGGAGAATCCCCTCTCCAGTCACAACGTACCCCAGAAAAATCAGTCTCCCAACCATCCAAATGCACTTCTCTGGGTTAGCAACTAACTGGTTCTCACGTAACACTGACAAAACCTGTGCCACATGGCCCACATGCTCTTCGGCTGTCCTGCTGTATATCAAAATATCATCAAAGTAGACAACCACAAATGAGCTAAGAAATGGACGTAAAACCTGGTTCATTATGCGCATGAACGTGCTCGGCGCGTTGGACAACCCGAATGGCATTACCAACCATTCATACAGCCCTTCCTTAGTCTTGAAGGCTGTCTTCCATTCGTCTCCAGGCTTCATCCTTATCTGATGGTACCCACTCTTCAAATCAATCTTCGTGAAGACCTTAGCACCACTCAACTGATCAAGCATGTCGTCCAACCTCGGTATCGGGAACCTGTACTTCACAGTAATTTTGTTAACCGCGCGGCTGTCGACACACATGCGCCACGTACCATTCTTCTTCGGTACCAAAAGGGCTGGCACGCGCACGGGCTAATGCTCTCCCGTACGAACCCCTTGTCCAAAAGTTCTTGGACCTGCCTCCTCAATTCCTCATGCTGCTGCGGTGTCATCCGATAATGAGCCTTATTCGGCAACACTGAGCCCAAAATAAGGTCAATGTCGTGCTGAATCTCGGAGAGGTGGTAATCCGGCCGGTAGCTCCTTTGATACAACATCTTGGAATTCCTCCAAGATAGACACCAACTCCTCAGGAATCATATTTGGCCTTTGCTCCTCTTCCACGCCGAAGTCTCCTGACTTGCTCACCAAAGCAAAACAAACATCCTCTCCATCCAAACTCGCATCGAATTCTGTGCTTGGTAAACAAATTACTGTATTCTGTCCACTCACTTCCTGAAGCGGCCTCAAAATAACTTTCCTCCCATCTGGACGCAGCATATAACTGTGGGTGTACCCGTTGTATACTGCCCTGTTATCAAACTGCCACGGACGCCCCAGTATAATGTGAGTAGCATCCATTGGAACAACATCCGCCTCAATAGTTGTCTCGAAATGAGGACCAAAACATAGTGACAACTTACACCTTCGGCTGACCTGAATGTCTGCATTTCGGTTCACCCAACCAAGCTTATATGGATGGGGGTGAGGGTCTATCTGCAACCCCAGCTTCTTCACAGCCTCCTCTGCTATCACATTCTCCCAACTGCCAGAGTCTATGATAACACGACATGTTTTGCCAGCCACAAAACATTTCGTTGTGAAGATGTCGTGCCGACGCCAATCCTCATCTGATCTCGGCGCCAGACACATTCTTCGTATCACCAAGCTCTCCCCTTGAATATGGTCCGGATCAATAACACACAGCTCATCATTAAATTCCTCATCCTCAGGGAACTCTCCTCCATTTTCGTCCTCCATATAATCCTCCATATACAACTGAGCTCGCGCCTTGGGGCATTCATTGGCATAGTGCCCCAAATTCTGGCACCGATGGCACCGAATGTTAGCCCTGTTGCTGCCCACTCTCGCCTGAGAACCTGAGGTTCCACTCGACCCTGTTGGTCTTGGAGGTACTGATGCCTGCGGCCTCGCTACTGGAGGCATAAATTTGCCCCCTGAATTCTGCCCTGAACTCTGGCCCGTAGTAAAACCCCCTCTGCTCTGAAACCCCCTGTTTCTCATCAAGCTCTTTTCCACTGCCTGAGCCCTCATATGCGCATCTCCTACGCTATCAATTCGATGCACAGCCAGTGCATCTTGGATTGGCAGCCGCAAGCCATGAAGATACATGGCTATCAATCTCGGTTCAGCCTCAATCAATCGATTTCGTGCAACCAATCGATAAAATTCAGTTGTGTACTCCTCGACGCTCCGACTACCTTGCGTCAAACCATGCAACTTCGAATATAAAATCTGCTCATGGTTCGGAGGCAAAAACTCCCTGTTCATCTCCTGCTTTAGCGCTGCCCATGACGCTAATGGAGGTCTCCCATCCATATATCTACGATAGTGCTGTGCATGCCACCAAGCAGCAGCCCTATCTCTGAATCGAATTGTGACAAGCGGTACCTGCTTGTCTAAGGGCACCTCCTTCAGACGAAAAACATCGTCGACCTGAAGGGTCCAATCTACATACTCGTCTGGGTTAATTCCTCCTTTAAACTCTGGAATTTCGACCCTGAAGCCTGCTTCCCACCGATTCTGATTTTCGAAATAGGGAGGTTGATCGACATACCTTGGAAGTCCAACATCAGGCCTCTGTTGCCCTCTTCGAATTGGTGGTGCCTCTAGATTTTCGAAACCCTCTCCCTACCTCCATCAATTTCATCACGCTCCTCCACGCGAAGGGGTTGGGCACGATTCTGCACCTCCAGCCGCTCCATCATCGCCTGCATGGTTTGCATCATCTGTTGCATCACCTGGTGCTGGTCTCGCATGGCGTCTTGCATAGCATCTCTCACGGCGTCTCTTAGGGATTGATCATTATTCTTCTGCTCCATTGGATCAAATTTCGGTTAGGGTTGATATTTGGGTTTGAAAAGAATGGATCAAGATGGTAATGGAAGGAATGGATCAAGGCGGTAATGGAAGGAATGGATCAAGGCTCTGATACCAAGTTGATGCAGGGCGATATTCAAAATGCCTGCAACTCAAGAACGATCTAATCTGCGAGAAAAGAATTCGTCCAGGTTTGGTTCGAATCTTGACAAGAAAAGGGGAAAATTTCGAATTTTGATCACTCTCAATCCGAAATTTAAAGGAAGAGCAATTGAATTTTCAATTCAATTGTTTTGAATCAGAAAAAAAAAGAAAACATTCATCTTTATTCAAGAGGAAGAAAAAAGGAAATCTAAAATAGTGTCTTTCTTCTCTGCCTCCGACGGCCGCCCAAAACCAACTTAAATAAGAGAGAAAACCCTAACATCATAAGTTCAGAAAAATTACAACTATGCCATTAAAAACGAAAACAGGCCCAAAACTCCTATCAGACGAGCCCGGATGGCCAAAATCCACAGCAGCTCATTGCCAAAGGCAATGACTTTGAATCAGCAGTCCGTTTCCATGTGACCAGACAAGTTTGGGCCCAATCCGACACATAAAATTTCAAGCCCGTTTGTTCTGCAACCTCTTGGACCTTCGTAGATTATCTGGTGTGGTCTTCCCTGACGTGGCCTGCTGACTCTGGGTTGCTGGTACAGGAACATTCAAGGACTAGTTCGACTGACCCGAACTCTGGTCTGAACTGATGTCCTCATCACTAGCCCAGGGTTTTTGTGCCGACCGGGGTCGGGCTTCATGCTTGGCTAGCCCAGGGCTTTGGTGCGCCAAAGCGAGTTGGCCATGTTGATGCAAGGTAGATCTTCCCTGCACGACATTTTTAAGTATTAATGAAAGAAACTGTCTTAAGTGCATTGTACTTAGCTCTTGTAGCTTCCATGTTTTCCTTTTGTGGGTTTGAGCACTTTCATCCGCTGGTGACCTGCCCCCCAGGGAGTCATGTTAGTTAGATTGGAAGTGTCGTTGCCTTTACTTGGGCCTTCTCTCGCATTGGAGGCCAAGACGAGATGCCTGTGGCCGGGAAGAAGCTGGAAACCGAGACAAAGCTGGAGTCCATTGAGGAAAGCCTCGACAGTCGGCGGTCATTGAAGATGAATTGCTAGGAAAGTCCATCGAGGGCATTACTGTGAGTAAAAAGGTCGGAGGAGTTGTCGGGAGGGCTCTTTGCCTAGCTTTTTCTTTGAAGAGATTGATTGCCTTCGGTACTGAAGCTTAAGAGCAGCAGTCAAAGCCTTTTATCCTCATCTTTCTCCTTGCATTAATTGCAACAACACCTCTCGGCTTGCTCTGGCCGATTGCTGAGCCTTGAGTGAGCTCTTCCAGCCGCCGGTGTTGTTCGTCCAGATGCTTCCTCATCTTATGATTAAGGTCCTCCCCAGATGACCCAAAAGACTAACAGAAGGCAGGAGATCGGTGGTGCTCAGGTGAAGCTTGATGGTGATAAGCTTCTCTGTGAGGAGATTTTCCGCGAGCGGATCACTAGCCAACTGGTGCAGCTATTATGGGCAACATGAGAGGCTTGGGGTGCTGCCGAGTGGCCCCCGAGCGTTGCTTCTGCAGTTCATGAACTGCTACTTTCAAAGCTTGATCTTGCCAATTGAGGATGGCCAGCTGGTTAATCAGAGCAGCTGAAGTTGGTGGTGAAGGAGCAGAGGGGGTGGCCTTTCGCTGCCTAGCGCGATGTGGATGCCCCCCAGCACGATTGGTAAGAACCTCTGGCATGCGCATCACCACCATATCTATCTTAGAGGGGACGGAGACTTATAGCTCAAGGAGACAGAGCTTTCTTTCCTTCAGCGCGTCCCCCCTATCTGGCGCGCCAATCTGATGATGCCAAATCACCGGCCTCGAGCGTGCGGTCGCCTCCTCCAGCGAGCTCCTCGCGTCTGCAAGCAAGTCTCGGGGGCCGAAGATTCCGGCGGGGACCCTTCGACGCTCAAGTCAATGGTCTGGGCATCAGCCGTGAGCTTGAGGAAGCTCGAAAAAAGAGAGAGAGATATGGCTCCGAGAATAGCTCTCCCTGTGAGCGTTTAGGGGTGTAACGAGTGTGTTACCTGGTCGGGGTCCCTCTTACCCTTTTTATAGATGCCTGAAGTCCGTGGGGTTGGGGCGTGACCACCTGTCAGAACATTGATGGCAGCACAGTGGAGCTTACCTCCATATGATGTGTCAAGCTGTAGGCCATGTTCTGTCAGAGTAGGTGGTCACAGGGCATGGCCGATCGTTACGGCGCTTGCCAAACATGTCCCCTACGTCACCTTTTTGGTTGTCCTATGCGGACAGTGATGGATGACAAAGTTAGTCATGTGGGTCCCAAGGTACAGCCGTTGGGGGAGAAGGATGATGTTGAGTTGAAGCCAACTGTCCCTCGTAGAGTGTTGATTATGGAGTGCTTGCATGGCCCTGCTCATGCCCTTGGATGAGCTTGCATGGCACTGTTCACGTACAAGGCTATGTTCACTTGCATGGCACTGTTAACGGCGAGGGAGCTTGGCAGCTTGGAGCTGTCGGCCATGGAGCTGTCGGCCATGGAGCTGTCGGCCTTGGAGGTGTCGGCCATGGAGCTGTCGGCCATGGAGCTATCGGCCATGGAGCTGTCGGCCTTGGAGGTGTCGGACATGGAGCTGTCAGCCATGGAGCTGTCGGCCTTGGAGGTATCGGCCATGGAGCTGTCGGCCTTGGAGCTGTCGGCCATGGAGCTGTCGGCCAAGAAGGTGTCGGCCATGGAGCTGTCGGCCATGGAGCCTGTCGGCCATGGAGCTGTCGGCCTTGGAGCTGTTGGAGCTGTCGGCCATGGAGCTGTCGGCCTTGGAGGTGTCGGCCATGGAGCTGTCGGCCAAGGAGGTGTCGGCCATGGAGCTGTCGGCCAGCTGTCGGCCTTGGAGGTGTCGGCCATGGAACTGTCGGCCTTGGAGCTATCGACCATGGAGCTATCGGCCATGGAGGTGTCGGCCATGGAGCTGTCGGCCTTGGAGCTGTCGGCCATGGAGCTGTCGGCCTTGGAGCTTTAGAGCAATTGGGTGCGCGTGGCTTTATGAGGCCATAAACGCTACCATGGTAGAAGGGCCCTTTGGAGGCCAAAGGGGGCTATGTCGGTTTCCTTCACGGTTCTCTAATGGCGTTGGATCACCACATCACTGGAGAAATCCGGGGATGAAGGCAACAAGAAGGGAGATGATGGTGATGGGTGGGATTTCAAGCTAGCGAATGAATCCAACTAGATTAAGAAAATGAGATTTATTTCGAAAGACAATAGAAAGTAAAAAAAGGTTTATTGAGAAAAAAAGTAATTAATATGGATAATTGGTTCACTTGTTAAAATATTAAAGATAATCTTGCTTTAATAAATAATAAGATGATTTTTAAATAGTTAATATTATTTTAAAAATAAGGGGATGATGCAGAACTACCCTAGCTTGATAACTTTGCCTGAAACTTTCTCCTATGATGAGTTTCCAAACATGGACTAGGATAAAAGATTGGATAAAATTAAAAGACCTCCATTTTACTTTTATAAATTTATTCCTCAAGCAACTTTTTGCATACACTAAAAATAAAAAAGAAACTTAAGTAAAAGAAGAGATGAAAATAGAGAGAAAAATAGAAATTAAATTTTATTCATTTCATAGGCTAAGTAATCTAAGAGATTATGCAATATTCAATATAAAAATATTTTAAAAATATCAAAATTTTGAATTACCTATATGATAAGACCATAAATCCTCCACTCTACCCCCTCCTCGAGGCCATTTGGTTGCATACAAATATGCTGAGCCAAATAGTTGATTCTAACTCTCCTTCATTCCATAGTTGAAAAATTCTTTTTTTTTTGTTACAAACGGCGATCACACCAGTCTAGCATGAGTCAAGCCCGATATATCAGAGTATAAAATCTGAGATAAAACCAAAGGACAAGCATCACCCAATCTCAAGACCAAAATCTGGAATGATGGGCAATCCGGGCAGCTACCCAATCAGCCGCTGAGTTAGCTTCTCGATAGATATATCTCACCTGGACAGTAGTAGCCTGATGGAGCAAAGATCTGATGTCACATAACAAAGGGTTAGTAGGTTCAGGGTCGCCAACGTCTGCCGTAGCCAACGCACCACAGTAAAGGAGTCCCCTTCAATAATAAGATGGCGGCTGCCCAGACTGCGAATAGCATAAGATATGCCAGCCCATGCTGCATATAACTCAGCTAGTGGTACTGACAGGTCAAGAGAGCCAAAACCACCTGTCACAATCATCGATCCATCCGGGTCACGGATCACGAAAGCCGATCTAGCCAACTGACTTTGAACACTGCCATCAAAAAGTTGATCTTGACAGATCCTAGTTGGGGGGTTCCCAAGAAATGAAGACCGTGTGTTGGTGCGCTGCCACAGTAGCAGGAAATCCCAGATACTAGGTTTATCAGCATCAAGGCCAGACTGATGGTGCATATACTCAGCAGAGAGGGACAGGGCTGACCGGAGCGTCCTGTGGGAAGGGGTACTTACATCGAAAAAATTTTTCTTGTTCCGAGACAGCCAAACTGGTAAGCAATATAAGCGGCCGAAGAGCTCAATCGCCGCGTGCCTCCCTAAGCATCCTGCCGAATCATCTTCAGAAAAGCAGAATGACAAGAGCCACTACTATCACTCCATAACTGAAACCCTGCTACCTGCCAGACCAATCTGACACTGTCGCACATAAAAATAGCGTGGTCAGAAGTCTCCTCCGCCAATCCGCATAAGGGGCATATAGGCTGGATCATTATACCCCTGGATGAAAGCAAAGAGCAAGTCGGAAGATAGTCCCAAGCCAGCTTCCAAATGAACAGTCGCACTCTATGGTGAATAGGAAGCTTCCAGATCCACAGGACATCCAGCATATGCATAGCCTGTGGCCTGTACTCCTGAATAAGATCTTAATCGGAGCACGAGTCGTATAGGATCTCCTCCAGAGTTTGATGTCCGAGGCACAGTCCGGTATAAGGGGGATGGAAAGAATATGTCGGGATAGCTCTGCCCCAAATAAAGTGGCAACCCGGGAGGCATGCCAAAGTGCGGTCCTGAGCAATTAGGTCACTAACTCTCATACCACTAGCAATGTCAGTGCTCACAAAGGTAGGCCATCGGGACAAAGGAAGATCAGCCACCCACGTATCCCTAATCACATCAACAGAAGTACCATCCCCTATCATCCACGAAACACAAGATAGAATGTCCTGAGCATGATGACACACCTCTTTCCAGAAGAAAGAGTAGGTACAAGTAGGCTGAGGATGTGTATAAGTGGTCCAATCACTATACTTCGCATGCATAAACGAGCTCCACAAACAGTCAGGATCAAGCAAAATCTCGTCGCATGCCTGGCAGCCAGTGCCTCCCTCCTCACAATAAGGGATTGAATCCCAAGCCCTCCCTCTGAAATCGGCATACAGACAACATCCCAAGCCACCAGGTGGATCCCATGACCATCCTGCATCGATCCCCAGAGGAAGTCTCTAAACCATCCTCCATCAGCCTCAAGCAGGTCACCGGAACGGCTGTGTTAGATAGAATGTAAAGGGGAAGAGAAGTGAGCACATAACGAATAAGGGTGAGCCTAGCCATCATAGATAACCCTGTGACCTGCCACCCATCCATCCGAGCACGAACCCGGTGCTCAAGGTCAAGGAAGTCAGAACAACGCGGCCGTCTCCCCGTAATAGGAATACCCAGATAGGAAATCCGATCCGCCTGAACAGAGATCCCCAACCTCCGCTTAATGACCTGTCTCAAGGAAGGACTAGTCTTCGGGCTGAAGCAAATCATAGATTTATCAAGATTAACTTTCTGCCTAGAAGCCCTTGCAGTAAGACTGAATTACTGAAGCAAACGCCGTAGCATTACTAATAGTGGCTCTCCCCACCAAGATACAGTCATCAGCAAAGAGCAAGTGAGAAAGCGAGGGCCCTTGGGGACCCACACTATAGGGAACAATAGCTGAGGCCTGTTGAGCCTGATGTAAAGCCTGGAAAGAGAATCCGCTGAAAGAATGAATAGGAAAGGTGAAAGGGGGCAGCCCTGCCTGAGACCAACGGCAGAATGGAAGTAGTCCATCAGGCCGCCGTTAACAATGATAGAGAAGGACGGCCTCTGAATACAGGCTCTAATCCATGCAATAAAAGGCTCAGCAATCCCAAACTCCTGAAGAGCTCTGTATAGGAACTTCCAGCTGACTCTATCATAGGCTCTTTCCATGTCCATCTTAATTGCCATCAAGCAGTGATGAGTAGGAGCTCTGTGGAGATCATGCATAACCTCTTGAGCTAAGAGGACATTATCAGAAATGCACCGTCCTTTGAGAAAAGCCCTCTGCTCAGGAGAGATGATGCGAGGGATGACCACTCTCAGGCGAGAGACTAGGAGCCGAGCACAAATCTTATATAGGGTGGTGCACAGACTGATAGGATGGAAATGCTGAGGCTTGGATGCATCAGGCCGCTTCGGCACCAGGAAGATAAGAGTCCAATTCCAGTCAGAGGGAAGAGAATTGGCCTGAAAGACAAGTTGGATAGCCTGCAGAACATCTTGTCTCACGATAGTCCAATAATGACGAAAGAAGAAAGGGGGAACCCATTAGGCCCCAGAGCCTTATCAGGACCCAGGTTCCATAAAGCTCCCGAATCTCCTCAGAAGAAACTGGCCTTGTAAGATAGTCGTTCTCCTCCGTAGTGACCTTGAAGGGGGTGGGCACAGGACACACAGGGAACCCGACCCCCGAGGTCTCAGACCACCGAGAGCGAAAGAATTGAATAAGCTGGTTCCCAATAGCCTCAACGTTGTCCTGGACATTACCCTCCTCATCAACAAGCCGCCGAATCCGATTCGCCACTCGGCGCTTTAAGGTGACCTGATGGAAGAATCTAGTGTTCTGATCGCCTTCCTTGATCCACTGAACACGGGACCTTTGCCTCCAATAAATCTCCTGCTGGCGGAGGAGGGAGTGGTGCAAAAACACATGCACCATCCAAGATGTTGGTTGTGCGCACGTATGGCCACGCATGCAATGTGCAAAAAATAAAAATACCTTGATGCATGTGCAGCCACATGCGTAAGTGGCCAATCATCCTGCATGATGCACACGTGCTGCATCGTGCATAATGTATAAAGATTTTTTCTCTATAATTTTATGGCATTAGAGAGATATGTCTCCTTTCTTATGCGGGATTAATGATAGGTCCGACTTTTGAATGCTTAGAAAAGACTTTGTACACCGCATTCGGTGCAGCAAGTTTTTCGTGGGCTATACCGTTCCTTTTTATTAGTCCACATAAATACGATACTCATAAAAAAATGTTAAGATAACTTTACAACATCCCAAGGAAAAAATTACTACACTCCATTTTAAACTTACAACATCGTAGTTATAAAATTAAGACACTCATTTAGAAAGTAAAAATAATACAATACCCTAGTTTTAAACTTACGACACCATAGCTATAAAATTAAGACACCCGTTCAGGAAGCAAAAAAAAATTACGACATTCTAGTTATAAATTTATGATACCGTAGTTATAAAATTACGATATCCACTCAAAAAACTTATATGTACACAAATTCTAAAAAAAGCTATTTGACGTGCATTAATACCCATTCAGCTTTTTTTTAGAATTTGTATACATACACGTTTTCTAAGCGGGTGTCGTAATTTTATAACTACAGTTCGTAAATTTACAATTGGAATGTCATAATTTTTTTTTGACTTTCTTAATGGTGTCTTAATTTTATAATTACGGTGTCGTAAGTTTAAAACTGAAGTGTCATATTAAATTTTGACATGACATGCATTAATACCCGTTCAGCTTTTTTTTTAAAATTTATGTACAGATACGTTGTTTTGAATGTGTGTCATAATTTTATAGCTACGGTGTCGTAATTTTACAACTGAGATGTCGTAATTTTTTTTTGCTTTCTAAACAGGTGTCTTAATTTTATAACTATAGTGTCGTAAGTTTAAAACTAGGGTATCGTAATTTTTTTCTCTAAAGCTATTTTAACATTTTTAATGAGTATAGTATGCATATGGACCAATAAAAAGAAACAGTGTAGCTCATATAGGACTTGCTATACCGGATGTGGTGTACAAAGTCTTTTCCTTGAATGCTTTATAGGCTTTTGGGCATGTTTGATGGAATGAAAGGCACATTCTATATTTGGAGGGAAAAGTCTTTGTACACTGCCTTCGGTGCAGCAAGTCCTACGTGGGTTGCACTGCCTCTCCTTATTGGTCCATGTGGATCCTGCGTGGACTGACGATGCGCAATGGAATGACTCTGATACGATGTTACGTTCTGATCGTGACGTCCATTAAAAGTGCTTCACCTTTATTTTAAAAATAGTGTGCAAACGAAAGTGCCCTTTCCCTCTAGCCTACTTCTACCGCCATTTTTTCTTGGATTATATGTGCAAGAAAAACTCTTTCCGATTCTAAAAATTCTTTCCCCCTCGCTCTGGCTTTCGGATGCAAGGAATCAGTCCAAGGTTTGAGCAAGATCCTGAGCCCTCGCTTTGAGAGTCCGGTGTCAGGTTTTCCTCCTGTTTTGATTTTCGTCGAAAGAAAATATTTCAGCTTCGAGGCTGGAATATGTAGCTACCGAAAACTTCTTCATAATCTTCTGGAGAAAATGTCATCTGCAGTGGGAAGTAAAAAGTCCTTGTTTCCACTTCTTTTTAAAGTTCCTTTATTTTTTTGCTGTTAGAGGAAGTTAATGCATTAGGAAACCGTTTAATGCGTAGGTAACATTATTTTTTTGCACGGATGTCAATACCTTAAGTTTAGTATTTTGTAGCACGAATGTCATACTCTTTTAACTAGGATGTTATACCTTATGAATTAGGGTATTATCAAAGTTTTTCGGCCTATATTCCCCGTTATTTTCTGTCCATATAGCTCTAGTATCGTCATTTGACAACTCGGGTGTCCTATGATTTTCTGCATTAGTTTCAGCTAGGGTGTCCTAATATGAGAGCTGGTGACGGTTAGGGCGTGGCTTAACGGTTATATCCGAGGTGTCGTTATATAAGAACTGGGGTGTCGAAGGTTTGTAACTACAGTGTCATAATGTTTCCTTGGGTGTCATAAGGCTGGGGTGTCATCATTTGACAGCTCGGGTGTCTTAAGTTATTTTTTGGGATGTCGTCATGTTACATCTTGAGAACTGTGTTGGGATATGTGCCCATAAATAAATGACATTTATTATCTTACTGAATATTTGAGAAACTCTTCAATATTATACTTGCATGCATGTTATGATGCTTTATAAATATCAAAAATCCTTGAATTATTTAAATGTGACTTTAAATATTGTATATAAGTGTTATATACAGAGAATAATATTTAAAGTAGAATAATCTAAACTTGTCCGTAATTATAAATTAAAGTTGCAATAGGGATCTTTAATTTAAAATTACTAGCGCGGTTCACTACATTCTGAATGAAACGATCTTATCCAGATTGTTGATAATGAGATTATCGGAATGAAAGCGCTTTATATAATTTGATATATAGGACTGGAACATGACTAATTATTAATCTCTAATAAATTCCGTTGTTAAAATAGAGAATTCAAAATTAATCAATGATGGCCATATGTGAATCAATCTTAATTCTGAGTGATTAATAGACTCCTATTTATTGTATTATATTTTTTGAGAAACATAGTGTCAAATTCTTGGTATATTGGAAATATAAAAACATAAGTAGCCGAAAATATTAATATACAAGATGAAATCCATTACGGTTTCCATAAGTGTTGATTCGGGACTTGAATAATAAGAGCGCTCAATTTATGATTGGATCATAAATATATTATTAATTATAGAAACATAGTGTCAAATTCTTGGTATATTGGAAATATAAAAACATAAGTAGCCGAAAATATTAATATACAAGATGAAATCCATTATGGTTCCATAAGTGTTGATTTGAGACTTGAATAATAAGAGCGTTCAATTTATGATTGGATCATAAATATATTATTCATTATAGAATTAATGGTACATATGGATAAAAATGTGATTAAAGAGGTTAACGGAAAATGTCTAGCTTTAATCATGAACTGTTTATGCGCATTAAACGGTTTCCTATTGTATTAACTTCTTCTCATGATAAAAACAGTTGTGTAATAAAGAACTTTAAAAAGAAATGGGAACAAGGATTTTTTACTTACTGTTGCGGATGACATTTTCTCAAGAAGATTATGAGGAAGTCTTTGGTAGCTATATTCCATCCTCGAAGCTGAAATATTTTCTTTCGACCGAAAATCAAAACAGGAGGAAAACCTGACATCGGACTCTCAGAACGAGGGCTCAGGATCTTGCTCAAACCTTGGACTGATTCCTTGCATCTGAAAGCCAGAGTGAGGGGGAAGAATGTTTTAGAATCGGAAAGAGTTTTTCTTGCACAGATATAATCCAAGAAAAAATGGTGGTAGAAGTAGGTTGGAGGAAAAGGCCATTTTTGTCTGCATACTATTTTTAAAATAAAGGCGAAGCACTTTTAATGGACGTCACGATCAGAACGTAACATTGTATCAGAGCCATCCTGTCGCGCATTATCAGTCTACGTAGGATCCACGTGGACCAATAAGGAGAGGCGGTGCAGCTCACGTAAGACTTGCTGCACCGAAGGCGGTGTACAAAGACTTTTCCATATCTGGAGAGGGATTATCAGACATGGATTTGGGCTTGTGGTAATTATGGGCTTGATAAGACCCAGCTTGTGTGCTTTTTTTTTTAAAAAAAAAATCAAAATATACCTTTGATCCTCAAACTTTCACACAAAATTTATTTTTAATTCTTAAAATTTTAATTATTACAATTTAAACCTTCATCTTTTAAGAATCTTACGTTCCTACCGTTCTGTTATAGTTGATAAGGTGATATATTAACTCCTTCATCATTTTTAATTGTCTCTCAAGACTTTAACAATATAATATTTTTTTTAAAATTAAAAAAAAACTAAATTATAACAAATTAAAATTTGAGGCTAAAAATATATCTTAATTTTATTTGTTGAGGGAGGGAATAAGATTGCATATAAATAATTAGGTTCCTCTTCATTTTCAAAATCCAAAAGGTGAACGGCTGCAACCGACCTCACATTAAGTGGCTTGGTTGTGTTTAATTTTTCAAGAGCTAAATGTGGGCAATCTGGGACACGTTTTAAGATGGATTTAGGTATGGTGAAGAGTGCAGCAAGTGCTGTAATTGATGAACGATTTAGATTATTTATTATGGTGAGATGAATTATACTACAAAAGACTAAACTTGCACAAGATAACTCTTTCCAATGCCTTTGGAGGGAAGCCTCCGGCACATCTCGCATGGCCTTGGTTGGCCTTGTCTTATCCACGTCATTCTATAAAGAATTTTTTAGAAAATATCTCCAGGAGTGATATCCACGCCAATCGATATCAAGCTAATCCATCATATTTATTAGTCAATGGTATCATCATGCTTCATTCCGCCCACTCGAAGACAAGTGCAGTTACCAGAACTGAGAGCAATGCACGCACAGGTCCGTCAAATCAAAACGCTCTCCCATTCATTTGCGTACGAGAAGGGCGTGAAATGGCCGGCCGATGTGGGACCCCATTTCAGCTATTTTAAGCCTAAGAAATCCCCCTCGCTGCTCCACTGGGCTGGCTACTTGCACCTTTTTTTTTTTTTTTTTTTTTTTTTTTTTTTTTTTTAACAAGCGAACGATCACACTCATATAGTGTGAGTCAGTCCAAAAAAATCCGAGTACAAAATTTACTTCAACAGAATAGGGCAGGGATCGCCAACACTCCACATCCACGACCCGGCATGCTGGGCCATAAAGGATGCAACCCAGTCCACCACCGCATTGGCCTCTCGGAAAATATGGCGGATCTGGACGCTATCCACATCCCGCAGCATAGACCAAATATCCCTAAGGATCGGAATGGTATGACCAGCAGGGCAAATCACCTTCTTCAGCCAAGAGATGACCGTCATGGAATCACCCTCGATGAAAAATCTCTGAACGCGAAGAGTACGAACAGCAAATGAAATACCCATCCAGGCCGCATGAAGCTCAGACATGGAAACAAAGAAGTCAAGAGAGCCAAATCCTTCAGCAGCCAATAAACCACCTAGGCTACTTGCACCTTTGCCTAAACGTCAAAAGGTCTGAAAAATGTTCACACGTGCTGCCCAACGGACGCCATTGCATGGATTGTGCTTGCATTCAGATTAGATCTTCAACCGATCGATCGAGGGTGTCTCGTCCCCTTGTTTTTATTTTCATTTTTCTTTCGTCTTCTTCGTTGGAGGAAATGGACAAGCACATACACCACCCGTGGAACGATTCTGCCGTCCGCATGCCATCCTATCATTTTAATCAACTATATATATATATATTTATCATGATTCTACCCTGGATGAAACTTAGCTGGATGAATTTCGGTATAATTTTTTATTTTCAACGTATATATATGATTATCATCTCATTAAAAAAATAACACATACCTTTATTTTTTTATAAAAAAATTAAACTAAATGATGGTATATGCATTGTTTATCAAATAAATAATTACCCTCCATTTGGCGCACTGAAAGGCTTGGATTTTGAGGTGGTGTTTTTTTTTTTTTCCTGATAACAGCAACGGAGGCCTTAAAACTTTTCTAAGTGGTTGCATTGAAAGAGTTGAATAGATGGAATGATAGCATCATTGTTCCATGAATGGGGACGATGACATGATGAGGATTTCGAAGTCGGATCACGCGTGGTCTTTTTAAGTTGGAAAGAAAGAGATGGGACGATGGCATGAGGAATAGGGTGCAACTCGGCACAAGAAATTTGGATTTTTTTTAATTGTAATTCTAATTCTATTTATAAAATATCAATTTTAATTCTAATTCTAATTTAATTTGTAAAATTTTAATCCTAATTTTATTTTTAAAAATTAAATTTGAATTGAGTTTTAGATTGAAATTCGGGTTGATAGGAAAAAAAAAAAATACTTTTTTAAGTAAATAAACATTAAATTATGAATCCCAGAGATGAAAAAATAAAATTTCTAGTCGAACACATAAGTTGGACTCGGGGCTTTAACATTGTATTAAAAAAAAAAAGTCTTAATTGAAGAAAAAAAATGAATGGGCCATGGGCATGGCCATTTTCATGCTACAATTTTATTGCACATAAAAAATACAGAGGCATTTAAAAAGGTATAAAGGTAAAAAAATGATCATGTTTAGCTTTTCAGAAGCAAGGAAATAACTGTTTGTCAAATAGAATAATAGACAAGATAACAACTCGACAGCCAAGGCATAGGATGGTGCAAGAAGACACCCTCTCGGAAACCACTTCACATCGGATCATCTCTTTTTTTTTTTTTCTTTCGCTTCATCGTTGTACATCCCACTTCCGAAGTAGAAAACGATAAGATAAATGAGAAAGGGATCAAGCAAGACATCATGCCGAGCTCATATCCTACTCTTGTGAAAAGAATGATAAACTCCCCTGCAAGATAGATATAATAAAAAAAAAAAAGTAAATGAGCCAATATTTTACCCTAGGTGAGAAATTGCAGCAATCAGGATGCGGAATTGACCATTGCTTACTTGATGCCTTCAACGTTCACAAATCAAAAAGAACACTAAGATTTGTGACATCTGAGCCCCTATGTCATACAGCTTGTTTTTGACTTGGATGTGCCGGTTATGGAAGGTAACTCTTGGGTTCGGATTATCTTGGGTTTGGGTTGCAGTCAATCCGAACTCGGATCAATTACAAATCGGACTGGATTAAATTCGGATATTTCGGGTTCAGATTGAGCAAATATAAGTTTAAACACTGTAAATTAGGTTTGATGGATCAGATTCGGATTCAAGCCATGAGTGGTCTTTAATTTGGTAAGAAAGAGATGCATGAGAAAATTCAAAAGCCAGGTACGAGCCCTTGGTGGTGGTCTTTAATTTGGTAAGAAAGAGATGCATGAGAAAATTCAAAAGCAAGGTACAAGCCCGTGGTGGTTTAATCTTGATATATACGGCTACCCTTTATGTATATCCTCTACTATTAAACATTATCTTTGCCACCCTACCCAACCAACGGTCCAATTACCATACCTTTTTAGTCGTCCCAAATTAGCTCCAATATTAATCATTCATTTCCACTATACAATATCATCATCCTTTGGTAGTTCACATTATTTATACATTATCCTTACATAGTAGAATTTGCCAGTATCATTTATACAAGTCAAAAGCACCATCAAATTTTATTTCCCTACATAGATAAAAAATAGAGAGCTACGTACTTCTTTTAAATTTAAATAAAACAAATCAAAATCCTTGAATAATGCTTTCTTATATTGTTCTCATTTAGAAAAATTATTAAAAAAAATTATTCATCAAGCGAACGTATGATTAGAAGTCGTATTTGTACTAAACTATGTTTCTTTGACCATTTCATACTAATTCACTCATAATCAAATCCAGTACTCTTATTCTTTTATGATTATTTAATAATACTGATGCCTACTATAATAAGATCTAATAACACTTAACATATTTTAAAAGTTTAAATAATTATTTAGTTTGGCTTATTTAATGACTGGCATAGTAACCTAATGTTTTGTTACACATCTCCACCTGCATAGCTAGCTGCTTAAAAATTTCTAAAGGGATGGGACATTCAAACAATGGCACAGATGAAAGATTAAAAAAAAAAAAAACGTCAAGTATGCACATCTATATATATAGATGTATACATACAGATATAGAATTTAATTGATGAAAGAATTTAGAAATATAGAAAGAGACGTTTTAGCCTATAACAAAGGAATTACAGTGATTCATCCTTGTAAGACTGATGTGTGAAGGTGTTTGATTTAAAATTTTCTTCACACTATCTCTTCATAGTCTCCATCAAAACCTCTGACCTACAAATTTATGACATAATTTCCATCTAAGAACTAGCGATATGTTGAGCTACCGTGCATCGCAGTTTACATCGATCCATACATATAAAGGATGGGAATTCCCAAAGGATCAAGAGCTGTATCCTATGAATCTCCAACCATGCGCTCCTTACTCTCCTTTCCCAATGCTTCATAAATCTCACCGCCACCCAAACTTATCCCGTGATCTCCAGGTCCCAACTTTGTACTTCTAAAAGCCTTTAACATCCCTTTCATGCTTCTTTTTTTAAAAAAAAATTATCTGAATTCCCTGCATCAAAGCACGCAACCAAGCAAATAAACCATTCAAGTCGGCTTTTCTCATGCCCTTCTCTTAGCTAAATCCAACGCATCGCCTAAAAGTTGGCTTCATATACCTCCACAGCTTGGTATAAAAACGCTGTTAAGGTTCAGTTCACACAAATATCGTGATATATGAAACTAGGAGTTTCTTTTTTTCTTTTTTTCTTTTTTTTGTGCTGTTGGAGTCAATGAAACATCGCTTCATAGAAGAAGCCTTCCACTCTCCTCTCCATTTTTTCTTCCAACATTCCCTCACTTTCTGCCTCTATAGCTGAAAACTTCTAGCTCTCTCTCTCTCTCTCTCTAGAATTTTGTAGCCATGGGAACGCAATCTCCTACACCACCAAAGGAGCATGCCATCAACAGCCAGGTATGTGGATTCTCATCATATACTCCTCTCTATGTTTCTTTGGTTCCAGGAAGATTATAAGGCTCCATTGAACCACTAGGATGAGGTTAGCTCTTTATTTGGTGGCTGTGATTAATTTAGCTATTTTGTTCTTCTTGGTCCATCTTTCTTCCTCTTTTCCACTGGGTTTCTCTGCTGTGAAGTCTCTCTAGCTGTTTTATCTGGGGAGAGATTATCATTGCTTAGTACTCTCATGGCGTGTTTATGCGTCACCGACTTTTTTTGGGCCAAGATGAGAGAGGGTCCCTTGATGTCTCTTCAATCAATTACTGGTTCTTAATGAGAAAGGAATAGAGAGAGGGGATAGCGAGAATTTCTAACATTATGGATGGATCTGTGATGGTTGTTTGATGCTCTTCATTCAATCCTTTTTCTTGTTCGATATTATTGCTGTGCATGAGGCTGAGGTGATGAATTGATAACACGTCGCTTTCTGCTACGTCTACCAGCAAAATATCGCTTTAAGCGCAAGCTGTATGATTGTGTGAAGTTCTTAAATCATAGAGCAAAAATATCGCTTTGATCCTATTTATAATTTTAATTAATCTTACATAAAACTCATGGATTAAAAAAAAAAAAAAGCTAATGATAATATTAGCACGCCATCCAACTCTGGATAATTATTTAATCCATAACCAAAATTTTAATTCTAATTATGTTTTATATAATGATAGCTTTGTTTTAGTGGTCAAAATATTTAACAGTATAACTTTTATTTATATTTATATCCATACTTTTATTATTTGATTTGTATCACAATTTTTTTAGAAGAGAGGGCCCAACTTAATTAGAGCAATACTCTTTTTCTATAAAACTCTTGACAATTAATCAGACTCAAATATTATTTGAGGGCTGATTTTAGCTTCCAAACTGCATGCCATTAAAAAAAAAGTACTCATATTATTTGTTGATTAAGTTGATTACTTAGATTTTCTTTTTTAAAAATAAAAGAATGGAGGTTATGTACACCATTATTTTGCAGTAACTATTGTTATTCAATACTTAATTATCAAAATAAATTAATGTTGCTATTTTTTTTTTGTGTGTGAATGGATTCGCTAAAACATTGAGTGTGTCTAAAATTTCTTCACCAAAAATTCTCATAATATTTAAGATGACATTAGTTGAGTTTAACAAATAAATTCTGGGACCTAACAGAACAAATTAGTACAGAAATATGATATTTGTTTGATAGGCTGAGGAATCTAATATTAAATTATGCACGGAATTTGTCTTCTAGTTGTGACTGAGGAAAATAACAAGAAGCCGTCTCCAGTCCTTTGTTTACTCAGTCCAAACGCTTTGCATTGAATGGACGATTTCGCCTACCGATTAGGAACAAGATAAGAAGGGAAGGTAAGGAAAGGAAAAAAAAAAAAAAATTATGTAGCTCTTGGTTACTCAGCCAACTTGTTGGTGTTAAACTTAATTTAAATATATTGATCCCTATCAGATATGCAGAAACATGGGATCAATATATTTATCATGAGAATAAAGCAAGTTAAGATCGATAAATACCTCCAGTCATTGCTGTTGATTTTCTTCCAGATAAGGGTAAGGATCTTGATCTTCCTCTCGATCTGAAATAGCTGCACCTCTCGGGATCTTGATCTACCGCTTTGATCTGAATCAGCTGCAGATCTACCTCTCGGGATCTTGATCTACCACTTCGAAAACCTTGATTGAGTGCTTGATTGAGTACTTCCAATCAATGAGCTATCGCATACGATGGTGTATGCCCTTAGGATATGCTCTGATCATGGACCCAATCTCTCTAGCTTCTTTTTGGTTTTTTTTTCTTCCGATGACATTTTTTTTGTTATCGAAAGCCTTAGAAGGGATCTCTATTAAAGAGATATCTTAAACTCCCTTCCACCGTCTACTCCCATCAAGTAGGCGTTTAAGCGTTTAACACTATTTAATCCACCGCCTACTTGTTTTAGCATTAACACTATTTAAGAGATTTCGTTACCACTTATTAACTAGTGGATGGCGTAGAGAATTATCCGATGATTAAGCTATATTGCAATAAAATAGGACCATCTACTAAACGGGATACTACGTTCTCCCACTTGGTCAGTATATTTTATCTTAATCCACCATTCTCAATACTGAACAAGAAACCAATACATGAATCATAGCGATAGGTCCTCTATAATTGAGTATTATCTTCTATGTATTACAATGCATTCAATTTCTTTACTACTATTCCAAATGTAACAATATAATATAATGAATAAACCATATGTTTATTCAGAGTCCAAAAGAAAATTTTGTCATTTCTCGAAAGTCAATAATGTGTACACCTGAATGAGAAATAAATAAATAATTGAAATAAGAGTTTCTTTGTACAAACTGTTATCCATGCATTATATCATGGAACCAACTCCCATTCGTATCATATGATCCTTAAAATTCTTAATTGGCATGCCTTTAGTCAAAGGATCAGCTATCATCAACTCAGTGTTAACGTGTTCTATGACCACTTTGTTTTCTTTAATACGTTCTCTTATGGCTAAATACTAATGTCGATATGTTTACTTCGACTACCACTCTTATGGTTTTAGCCAAAAATACAGCAGCTGAATTATCACAGTACAGTTTAATTGGCCTAGCAATAGAGTCAACAATTCTAAACCCTGAGACGAAACTCTTCAACCATACACCTTGTGATAGCCTCAAAACAAGCAACGAACTCCGCTTCCATAGTAGAGGTAGCAGTCAAAGTCTGCTTGCACTCCTCCATGATAGGCTCCACTAGCTAGCATAAATAAATCCTGATGTTGATTTCCGAGAATCAATGCAGCCAGCAAAGTCTGAATCTGAGTAACCTCTATCTCCAAATGATCAGTTCATCTATACATGAGCATATAGCCTTGGTCCCTTGTGTTGGGAGAGTTAATCCCCGAGGCATGCATATTTTAAAATGTGATAACAATTATCAATGTGGAAATTTAAAGATTACATATTAATCTTTCTAACATGCATCAAGATCATATCTTTGCCTTATATTATAAGATCGTTTGATCTAAGTATTGCATATAAATTAAATAATTAAGATCATATCTTAATCTTCAAGATGAGAAGTCATACTACTCATCTTGAAGCCTGCCTTAAGATCTAAGGATCAAATCACTCACCTTAAGAACAGTAGGTAAATCCTTTGTGCTCTGCAGCCGTTCAATCGTCCGGCCTCTAGTATTGTCCACGCGAAGCCCCCGAATGATCGGATTTCCGGAGTGCTAGCTCGCGGAAAATAATTTTGCTGATCTTGAATTCTTCCACTTGAATCTTCCTCCAAGATCCACCAAGCTTTTGCTAACACTAAAATCACACCAGAATTTTCTGTTCTAACTCTTAGAACTGTAACACTTGGTTCTAACTGTTTAGAATTTTTGATCTCTTTTGATCTTGTGTTTGTTATCTGGTGAGGGATGTCCTCTATTTATAGTTTCATATTAGCCAGCCTATTGAATTCTAACATTTAGAATTCCGCTGTTTTGTGAAAACCAAAGAGACATATTAAATTCACACACTTATCAATGCATGAAGAGTTGTGTGGAGTGCTCTTCAAAGAGGCACATTAATTCACACACTTGTCAATGCATGCACTGTCAATGCACAAGAGTTGTGTGGAGTGCTCTTCCAAAGAGGCACATTAATTCACACACTTATCAATGCACGGAGAGTTGTGTGGAGTGCTCTTCCAAAGAGGCACCTTTTAGCAAAATTTATTTTTCTTGAACTTGGGAATCATTTGAAGAAGACTAAAAGTTATAAATTAAATTCTGCATGAGAATTTAATTTCTCATGAGATGAGATTTTAGTTATCTCATCATGCGAGAAAACCTTTTTCACACATGGGGTTTGGATTTTTGGTTTTAAGCTAATTTGAATTTATTGGATTAAACCAATATAGATCATGGTCCTAGCCCAAATCAAATTTGGCTAATCCTGAATCTATTTAAATCCAAATCAAATCTAATTTCAAATCAATATTTGAAATTGATTAGTCCTTCTAGTAGACTTAAACCAAATTGAATCTTATTCACTTGTACTTAATCCAATTGAGATAATTCAATCAATCAAATTGATTAATTAAATCATATACGATTCTCAATCGTTGATCAGCAAATAGATCATCCTAGAAACTTCTATGCGTGTGACTCTCTAGGTTCGAACCTAAGCCGGTAGCATAGAAATAATTTTCTATACTAATCGATGTGCCCATCTAGCAATGGAACCCGACGTCCGGATAGGTCGAAGTTGCCGAGCAAACTCCAAGAACCCTAAGAAACAGTTACCGTATAATTCATCCTCTTGACCACAAATGCTAAGGATGGCTTAAGAGCCTGTCAACTCTAAACAGCAAATCCATAAAGTGATTTCAATTTTAGTGATCATGTGACTTTCACATGAAGTGCCTTGGCCAAGGTCTTGCTAAATTGAAACACAAGCATTTCTCCTTTTAACGGGATAGGTCAAATTCCATCTTGATCCACAACTGACTACCACAAGTACTTGACTGCACCCAGTAACCTTTCGTAGCTGGATTAGAAATCCAGGTGGTCCGGCACCTAAGTACAATGAGTTTCTTGTAAGCCACTGGTTGTGATCTTCAGGTCTGAAGGATACTTATACCTATATCTTCTCGGATTAACTCTTGACAGTAGAGTATCCGGAAATGAGTCACGTTCGGTGAAATGTACTCCTACACTTTCACCTGTATGTCATACCAGTGTCTCTACACTCCTTGGTTAAGAGGACAA
>UESW01001983.1:111033-139861 GCA_900491605.1 Calamus simplicifolius | reverse complement strand
ACACACCGTTATGTTACGGTGTTCCAGGAGGAGTCCATTGGGAGAGAATCTCATTCTCCTTTAAATATGTCACAAATTCATTGGAAAGGTATTCGCCTCCTCGATCTGATCGAAGGGTCTTAATACATTTTCCTGTTTGTTTTTCTACTTCTTTATGATATAGTTTGAACATTTCAACGATTCAGATTTATGTCGCATAAGATAGACATAACCGAACCTAGAAAGGTCGTCTGTAAATGTAATGAAGTAGTAGTATCCACCTTTGGCACAAGTGCTCATTGGTCCACATACATCAGTATGTACTAGACCCAATAGCTCTTTGGCTCTTTCACCTTTTCCAGTAAAAGATGACTTGGTCATTTTACCAAGAAGACATGATTCACAGGTAGTTAATGATTCACAATCATCAACTCGAAGGATGCCCTCCTGAGTTAACCTGTTTAATCTGTTCTTGTTGATATGACCCAGCCGATGGTGCCAAAGATAAATATCTGTGACATCAGTTGTTCTAGGGCACTTACTTGATTGTACACTACATTCACAGGCTGTGATAATATATAAATGCCATTAGATAAATGCTCAGTCATTACAGTGACTCCATTCATAATGATATTCAAAGTAATATCCTTTATTGAAATTTCATAATTATTTTTGGCCAGAAGGCCTACAGAAATTACGTTCAATAAGAACATTAGGCAAAAATGACAATCATTTAGTATAATGACATTTCTATTGAAAACTATTTCAAGAACTCCTAATGCCAGTACTAGAACTAATCTTCCATCGCCGACATTTAGGAATCTTTCATTGTCCTCAAATCTTCTGGTGACCTGTAGTCCCTGTAATGAATTGCAAATGTTAAAAGGACTCCCGGTATCCAATACCCAGGTCTGATTATCATATATAGAAAAATTATAAGGTGTTATCATATAAATACCTTGTTGAGCAACATCTTGCTCCCTTTTCTTCTTTGGCCTGTTTGGATCAAGTGTTGTAATGTAAAGAGGATAGTTCCTCTTCCAGTGCCCTTGTATCTTGCAGTGAAAGCATTCAGCTTGACTTTTATCAACTTTCTTCTTCTGCATCTGACCCCTTATAGATGTCCTACATGTTGCACCCTTTTATTATTCTTTTTCTTCTTTCCTTTCCCAAAGGGTTTACGCCCTACCTTAGATCCTTCAACCACAATAACCAAACCCTTAGAGAGCTGGTTATCCTTCTTAAAGTTCTGTAACAACCCCAACAAACTGTGGTAGTTGACTGCAGGCTTTGTCATTCGAAAATGAGTAAGGAAAGGTCGGAAGGATGGAGGCAAGGAATTCAGGATCACATCTTTTCCCAATTGCTCATGTAAGGGAAAGCCGAGCTTGCTTAGGAGTTCTATCTTCTCGATCATATACAATACATGATCAGTGATAGGAGATCCATCTCTCATTCGAGCATTAAAAATAGCACAATTAGTCTTGTGCCTTTCAACATCGTCGGGTGTGCCGAAAGATTCATTCAACGCTTGAATGATTTCTTCTGGCTGAGCATTCTCGAACCGACGACCGAATTCATCGTTCATTGCTGCTAACATGATATAACGCACGCTAGTTCTATCATTGAGCCACTTCTGATAAGTGTCTCTTTCAGAACTTTGGGTGTTTGCATCAGGTATCTTTGGTGCAGGATTATTCAATATATAGAATCCTCTCATACTCAAGGATGATCTTAAGTTTTCTGAACCAGCTATTGAAATTGGAACCATTTAATTTGTCACTATCCAATAGGGACCTTAATGATAAATTAGTGGCCATGTTCTGCATAAGGAAAAACTAAAGTTTATTAGTATATAAATTGATTCAGTCTAAAGACTTGGACTTTAGTCTAAAGATTCTTCCACTATTTTGTTCAAATTGGCAGCCTCTACACCCCAATTCGAAGAATTATTCTTAATTCTTTAGCGGGCACTAAGATCTACATAAACTACATACAGGCCCAAGTGAAGCTTGGCTAACCCATATGCATCTAAGAGTAGGTTCAAAACCAATTGTTTCGCCAAACAATTTTAGTGTTCAGTTTTGCCCCATGTACCTCTTCAGTAGGCATGAAGTGCCTCCACTAAAAGTTCTGGTTAGGTCCAACCATTAAATGATATAATCAGTGTAACCTATCAATAGACAACCAAGCCTGAGTGAAGCTCGGCTCACCTGACTGTTTATTTAATAGTTATGCTGACTTATCATATAATGAATGATAATTCCGATGGTTGACAAGCATCAGGCATGGAGTGCCTCCAATGATTATCAAGACATCGGACTCATTATCACCCACCTTAATGGAAGGCTATGATCTAGTTATCATAACTATTTTATTTTAAGGACCTAATAATTTTAGAGGATTTTAATAATATGAAGATAAATTGACTAATCAAGTTCTCCCACTGAATCTATGAAATCGGTAGAATGAAACAAGATTAAGTCAGGTTAAGTGGCACCTAAATCAGTCATATTGATATCCTTACAGGCATGGGTCAACCCGAATCAGGTAAATGATCTAAATCATAAATGGTTCACCACAATGACTAGGTGAGAGAGATCGATGGGAAGGATATGCCATTAACTCATTAAAGACGCATCAATACGAGTAGCTCCCAATTAAAAACCATTTGATCGTTGATCCTAGAGCAACTTGCCATCCCACCTTGACATCATATGGTTAACCAATTCTGATTTGACCATCTAATAGATTCATGCTCAACCACGGAGCCTAATCTACTTCCATTTGGTTTAATCAAAGAGAAGGACTTGATCAACTACAACTATTGTTTGATTTAGAGCATTCTTAACCTAATCTAATTAGATTTGAACAAATACTCTTTTAGTCCAGTTGATTTAAACCTTAGAGTCTAACCCTTTATGGACCCGATTTAGCTAACCCAAATGATTAAATATATTTCATGTTAACATGTCATATATTTCAATCAAGCATAATGTTACTACTCATAATTCCTATATTTAGATCATATCTAAAAAAAAATTATGAACTAATATTTGACATTCAAATAAAACTCTCATAAATATTTGTATGTTTTATAACATAGACATCATGCCATCATATATCATATCTATGTTTTATACTAAACATGCAAATATTATGGTTTTATACAACATCAATATGTATCAAATATAAAATATCTTTTGAGAGTGTGTGTAATCTATGTTTTGATGCCAAAGCACAATTTAAATTTTCTTTAACAAAGCATCAACAATAAAATAATCGCACGGCAATATGTCACAGAATACCTCATTGAATGGGTAATTCGGATTTTCAATCCACCTGTGATCATATGGCCTTGTGATAAGTTTTAGCCATAATTACATAATTAATAAGAATATTAATTTACATGCAATAAATTAGATCATTAACGAAACCATGGCTCTGATACCATTTGTAGGGAGAAATAGTCTCCGAGGCATGCATATTTTTAAAAATTGATAACTATTATCATTGCGGAAATTAAAAGATTACATATTAATCTATCTAATATGCATCAAGATCATATCTTTGCCTATATATTCAGGGTCGTTTGATCTAAAATATGCATATAAAAACATCAAGATCATATCTTGATCTTCAAGATGACTAGTCACACTATTATCTTGAAGCCTGCCTTAAGATCTAGGGATCAAATCACTTACCTTAAGAACAGTAGGTAAATCCTTATTGCTCTGCAGCCGTTCAATCGTCCGCCTCTAGTATCGTCCATGCGAAGCCCCGAATGATCAGATTTCCGGGAGTGCTAGCTCGCAAAAAAATAGCTTTGCTGATCTTGAATCCTCTCACTTGAATCTTCCTCCAAGATCCACCAGGCTTCCGCTAACACTAGAATCACAAGGATTTTCTATTCTAACATTTTAGAATTACAATCCACGACAATTTAGAATTACAATCCATGATAAATCGTGTATTGTTGTTCTATTTTTGTTCTATGTTCTCTGGTGAGGGAATGCCCTCTATTTATAGTCTCGATTTAGCCTTGACATTTAATTCTGACATTTAAGAATCCGTCGTTTGGCAAAAGCGAAGAGACGCCGAAGGCGCGGCGCTTGGTTTAATTCCGATGTTCGGAGAAAACCAAGGAGTCGCGGCGTTTGGTTTAGTTCCGTCGTTCAGAGAAAACCAAAGAGACGAGGGATAAATCTGACGTTCGGTAAATAAATGTCATGCATTAAATTCTATCTCATGAGATGAGATTTTAGCCATCTCATCATATGAGATCCATATTCGAGAGGTTTGGGTTCTGATCTGAATTTATTTGACTTAACCCACATAGATCATGGTCCAAGCCCAAATCAAATTTGGCTAGTCCTGAATCTATTTAAATTCAAATCAAGTCTAATTTCAAATCAATATTTGAAATTGACTTGTCCTTCTAATAGACTTAAACCAAATTGAATCTTATTCAATTGTACTTAACCCAATTGAGATAATTCAATCAATCAAATTGATTAATTAAATCATATACGATTCTCAATCGTTGATCAGCAAATAGATCATCCTAGGAAACTTCTATGCGTGTGACTCTCTAGGTTCGAACCTAAGCCGGTAGCATAGAAACAACTTTCTATACTAATCGATGTGCCCATCTAGCAATGGAACCCGACGTCCGGATAGGTCGAAGAGTTGCCGAGCAAACTCCAAGAACCCTAAGAAACAGTTACCGTATAATTCATCCTCTTGACCACAAATGCTAAGGATGGCTTAAGAGCCTGTCAACTCTAAATAGCAAATCCATAAAGTGATTTCAACTTTAGTGATCATGTGACTTTCACATGAAGTGCCTTGGCCAAGGTCTTGCTAAATTGAAACACAAGCATTTCTCCTTTTAATGGGATAGGTCAAATTCCATCTTGATCCACAACTGACTACCACAAGTACTTGACTGCACCCAGTAACCTTTCGTAGCTGGATTAGAAATCCAGGTGGTCCGGCACCTAAGTACAATGAGTTGCTTGTAAGCCACTGGTTGTGATCTTCAGGTCTGAAGGATACTTATACCTATATCTTCTCGGATTAACTCTTGACAGCAGAGTATCCGAAAATGAGTCACGTTCGGTGAAATGTACTCCTACACTTTCACCTGTATGTCATACCAGTGTCTCTACACTCCTTGGTTAAGAGGATAACCAACAAATATGACAACGTCCTATAATTGATAGTACTATGGCCCTGTCATAGTATATCATTTGGTCGCGAACTCTTTTAAGGACCTTCTAAGATAAATCCTCCTTTATCGTGAGGAAGATCCTAAGGGCTTCATTACTTTCAGGAGTATTAAGAAGATGTTCTTGTAATGAATAAACTGCCAAATAACTTTTATTAATATATCAATTTATATACAATTTACATCAGTACAATCATCAAATGATTGGCTTTAGGATACAATTCCCAACATAGTGCCGGTGCAGTTGACTCCGAACTCGATTTGGATCATCTGCGCCTTTGTTATCCTTTGCTATTTTCAGGAGGCCTGGCCGGGGTTATCACTATTCCGGGCGTTTTATAAACTCCGCTGCCAAGGTGAGGGGGCCTGGTGGGCTTTCACTGCCAGGCCGGGTAGAGCCTTCCCCCTAGGTCTTTCATCCAAGATTAGGAGATAGAAATCCCGCTTCCTATTTGCCCATGTCGAGGGGGTGAGGACCAATTAAGTGGAGCCGGACACCAGCTCCAATGATAATGCCACTGTGGGGGAGAGAGATAGGGAACTCTTCACCCAGTTGTCCAACTGCCAAATCCCTGGCTACAAGGAACTCCTATTTGAGGAGAATCTGATAGAAGCCGAGTTGGTCCCGGCATTCGGTGAGCACGATGCCTGATTCCTTCTGTCTTGACCGGAGGATTGCTATATGCTGTCGTTAACACTTCTCGTTTTTGGATGCAGCGATGAAGTTCTCCGTCGGAGAGTTTAAGGCCGCCTTGAAGCAAAATAGGCCGGCAGCCGGGGAAACATCAAGGCCGGCGAAGAAAGCTCGAAGGAGAGAGCGGGCCGAGCCGACCCAAGCCGCTGAGGTCCCCAAGGCTCCAACGCCTGCAGGGGAGCCGACTAAGGAAGCACCGGCCGGAGAGGTGGTCCCAAGACCGACCGGGACCGAGATAGAGGAGGGAGAGATTCCAGCCACCCCTAGAGCCACCGTGATGGTTGTGGATCTTGAGGAGGAAGCTCCTGCCGCCGCCGACGTGCCCGAGGCGGGGTAGGTCATCGTTGCTGTTAGCCCTCCGGCTGCCGTCGAGCTGAAGATGGAGAGGGCTTCCCCCACTACCGGAGGGAGGGAGACAGTCGCCAAGAAATCCCATGCTAGGATGGAAGTGACCGGGGAGCAGAGGGATGAGCTGGAGAGCTCATCCCAACGGTTGGTGCGCCACTCGACCCATCCTTGGGTCGAAGGTCCGCAGGAGAGGCCGACGCGGCCGATCCCTAGGTTCAATTCAATGGCGGACACCGCGCAAGCCGCCCGTCTTCTGTCAGGTGTCTGGACTGCCGAGTCCGAGGAGGAGATGCGGGGATTGAGCTACTCCGTGCTCCTGGATATCGTGATGGTTGCCGTTGTCCAGGTAATCTTCTGAGCTCTCTCTGTTTTCGAACGTGTCTTTGGATGCTCTAATCTCTTAGGGTTAACATATTCCCTTTGCTGCAGATGGCCACGGTGCGATCGGCCTTCGTGAGGCGGTGGTCCACTCTTCGGACGCGCTCACAAAGGCCATGGCGCAGGCCGAAAGGTACAGGAAGGAGAGTGTGGTGCAGTCCTAGAGCCTCGCTCGACTTCACCAGGAGGCCAAGGCCTAGGAGGAAAGCCTGGGCAGCCAAATAAAGGAGGCGGAATGCCGGGCCAAGGCCAAGAGTGGCCGGGCATCTGCGGTCGAGGCTAGATTGGAGCTGGTCTCGGACCGACTGAAGGCCGCCACGGCACAGAATGAGGAGCTAATACACCAGCTCCAGCACGCCGAAAGGGAGGCCGGGGCGGCGCGTGAGGAGGCTCGGGTCGCCGTGGAGGGAGTCGTTGCCGCAGAGAGGGCGGCGGTTTATGCAGGCCACGAGAAAGCCAGGGCCATGGCCTGCGCGGACGAGGCCAATGCGTGCGCCGAAGAAGCCGAGGGCCGAGCCAGGGAGCCGAGGCCAGGGCACAGCGAGCCGAGGCCGAGGCGGGGTAGGCCGTCTCCAGCTACAAGTCCTCACCAGAGTTCGGGAAGGAGGTCCTCGAAGCCAGTCTCGATGCTTACGTCAAGGGCTTCGAGATGTGCAAGACTAAGGTGTCTGCGGCTCTTAAAATCGATATTGCTGAGCTCGAGGGAATCCGGCCCGGGGAATCTGATGAGGAGTCGGCGGAGGAGGGGGACGACAAGGGAGAGATGGGCCCAACCGAGCCCTGAAAAGTTATTGTTTCTTTTCTTTTTTCTTTTTGTAACCGGCCTCGGGCCAAAATTTGTATTTCAATTTCATTATCAATGAAGAAGAACTTTTTGTGAAGACGCTTTTGTCCTTTGTCTTGCTCATTTCTTCTTTCCTCTGGGCTGAAGGTTTTCACCGTGCGACTAGCAATAAAGAGGGCCTTTCTTCTGAGATGCCTCTTTACTTTGAGTGTTGCGCACGTTGATAACACCATGGCCGAACTGTTGTATCAGGTTGGCCAATGTTGAGATGTGTCTTCGAAGTGTAAGCCGACCGCGTAGGAAATTGCCTAGGATGCCTTGAGCCGCCATAGGCCGTTTGAAAAGAGATTCGTCTGCACTCGAATATTCTAAGAACTTAGAACGATCCAAGGCAACTTAGCGCCGAGATCGGCTTGAAAATGCTGGGGGCTGAGTGGGGCTTGACCGGGAAGGCCTGAGCCGACTCGGCCTGATCTTGGAGATCGTGAGGGTCGGCGAGCTCTTTTAGAACCACCTTGGGGGTTTGTGTGCCGCTCAAGGGGCGACTCGATCAGGTACGGAGCTATTAGGGACTTGAACTGACTCGGGGGCATCTCCAAGCTGGATCGAGTGGTGTCCCATTAGCCACGATACTGGCGAGCTCCTTTTGAACCATCTCGGGGGTTTGTGTGCCCCCCGAGTGGTGACTCGACCAGGTACGGAGCTGTTAGGGACTTGAACCAACTTGGGAGCGTCTTCAAGCTGGACCGAGTGGTGTCCCGTTAGCCGTGATGCCAGTGAGCTCCTTTTGAACTGCCTCGGGGTTTGTGTGCCATCCGAGGGGCGACTCGACCGGGTACGGAGCTGTTAGGAACTTGAACCGACTCGGGGGTGTCTCCAAGCCGGACCGAGTGGTGTCCCGTTAGCCGCGATGTCGGTGAGCTCCTTTTGAACCGCCTCGGAGGTTTGTGTGCCGCTCGAGGTGCGACTCGACCGGGTATGGAGCTGTTAGGGACTTGAATCGACTCGGGGGCATCTCCAAGCCGAACCGAGTGGTATCCCATTAGCCGCGATACCAGCGAGCTCCTTTTGAACCGCCTCGGGGGTTTGTGTGCCACCCGAGGGGTGACTCGGTCGATGATGCAGGGCGATATTCAAAATGCCTGCAACTCAAGAATGATCTAATCTGCAAGAAAAGAATTCATCCAGGTTTGGTTCGAATCTTGACAAGAAAAGGGGAAAAAACTCAAATTTGATCACTCACAATCTGAAGATTAAAGGAAGATCAATTGAATTTTCAATTCAATTGTTTTTTTTTTTTTGATTCAGAAAAAAAAACATAGATCTGAATTCAAGAAAATAAAGAAACATCTCTCTTTCTTTTTTTTTTTTCTCTCTGCCTTCTGACGGCGCCCAAGTCAAGCCTAAATAAAAGAGATAAAACCCTAACATCATAAGTTTAGAAAAATTACAACTATGCCATTAAAAACGAAAATAGGCCCAAAACTCCTATCAGACAAGCCCGGATGGCCAAAATCCATAGCAGCTCATTGCCAAAGGCAATGACTTTGAATCAGCAGTCCGTTTCCATATAACCAGCCAAGTTTGGGCCCAGTCCGACACAGTAGCTGACCGGATTCGATTGACCTAAAGTGTCAAAAATGAAGTCGGGTCAGTTCCGTACACTCGGCCCAAACATGAAATTTTAAGCCCGTTTGTTTTGCAACCTCTTGGACCTTCGTAGATTACCTGGTGTGGTCTTCCCTGACGTGGCCTGCTGACTCTGGGTTGCTGGTACAGGAACATTCAAGGACTGGTTTGACTGACCCGAACTCTGATCTGAACTGATGTCCTCATCACTCTCCCCTTCCTCTGAAAAGCTTGACCTCAAGCTCGAATTCTCTCCTGCATAAGGGGTCAGATGCCGAATGTTGAACACATCCGAAATGAAGACATCATCTGGTAACTCAACCCGATAGGCATTGTCACCAAATTTCTCCAATACCTGGCATGGACCTATCTTCTTCAGCTTGAGCTTCGTTAAAGCTCCCTGTGGATACCGCTCCCTCAGTAAGTAAACCCATACCAAATCGCCCACTTCAAAGGACTGTTGCCGCCGCTGCTGATCAGCTTTCGCCTTGTATTTGGCGTAAGTCTGCTCCAATTTGGCTCTAACAGTCGCATGTATCTCCTGCAAGTCAGACACTCTATCTTCGACCTTCTGACTCACCTTCTCTGGCGTCTCAACTGGCAGAACATCCAAAGGACCTCTTGGCAAGAACCCAAACAGTATCTGAAACGGAGCAAACCCTGTAGAACGGTTCACTAAAGAGTTGAACTCAAACTCAATCTTTGGCAAACACAAATCCCAGCTCCTGAATTCATGCACATTTGCCCGCAACAGATTACCCAAGCTACGGTTGACAACTTCAGTCTGTCCATCCGTCTGAGGATGATAAGGGCTGCTGAATTTCAACTTTGTGCCCAACTTTTTCCACAGCTCTCACCAGAAGTGTTCCATAAACTTGTTGTCCCTGTCTGACACTATGGATGCTGGTATACCAAAATACTGAACCACTTAAGCAAAATATAAGTCAGCAACCTTTGACGCATCAAAAGTGGTTTTGCATGGCAAGAAACATGCCACCTTACTGAACCGATCCACAATCACCATAATCGAATCCAGCCCCCTTGCTGTCCGTGGCAATCCTACAACAAAGTCCATAGAAACATCTCGCCATGGTGCCTCTGAGATAGGTAAAGGCGTGTACAAACCTTGGTTCGTGTCTGTCCCCTTCGACTCTTGACACAACCTGCACCTCTTCACAAAAGCCTTGACATCTCGGTCAAGACCAGGCCAATAAAACCGCTGCCGAATCAACCAGGCTGTTTTATCCCTTCCGAAGTGACCCTGGTTATGCAATTCCTGGATGATCAACACACGAAGATACGTATCAGGAACACATAAGCAGTTACCTCGAAACAAATATCCATCATGGAGAACGAAATCAGTTCGCTCCCCGCCTCAATTTTGGCCAAAATCTCCTTGAAGTGCTCATCCACACGAATGTCCTCCCTTACACTCTCAAAGCCGAGAGTGTACATATGCATAGCGCCAATCAACAAGCTCCGCCTACTCAAGCATCAGCCACTCTATTCAACGCACCAGACTTATGCTTGATGCTGAAAGTGTATTCCTGCAAGGCACTCACCCACTTCGCATGCCTTGAACTCAGTTTATGCTGACCCTGTAAAAACTTCAGCGCCTGATGGTCTGAATACAGTACAAACTCTCGCTGAATCAAGTAGTGGCGCCAATGCTGCAAGGACCTCACAATGGCGTACAATTCCAGATCATAAACCGAGTAAGTCAGTTTACCTCCTCCCAGCTTCTCACTGAAGTATGCAACTGGTCTTCCTTCCTGGCTAAGCACTGCCCCAATTCCAGTCTTCGAAGCATCACAATCCACCTCAAAAACTCTATCAAAATCAGGAAGAACCAATAAAGGGGCTTCGGTCAATCTGACTTTCAGCGCATCAAATGCCTCCTGTGCGGCATCATTCCACCCGAATCTGGCTCCCTTCAATAATTCCGTTAAAGGGCAGCCAGCTCACTATACCCCTTGACAAACCTACGATAAAACCTTGCAAGACCCAAAAAGGATCTCAATTCTGTCAAGGTTGAAGGTACTGGCCATTCCACAATTGCATGTACCTTACTCCTATCTGGGAGAATCCCCTCTCCAGTCACAACATACCCCAGAAAAATCAGTCTCCCAACCATCCAAATGCACTTCTCTGGGTTAGCAATTAACTGGTTCTCACGTAACACTGACAAAACCTGGGCCACATAGCCCACATGCTCTTCGGCTGTCCTGCTGTATATCAAAATATCATCAAAGTAGACAACCACAAATGAGCTAAGAAATGGACGTAAAACCTGATTCATCACGCGCATGAACGTGCTCGGCACGTTTGACAACCCGAATGGCATTACCAACCATTCATACAGCCCTTCCTTAGTCTTGAAGGCTGTCTTCCATTCGTCGCCATGCTTCATCCTTATCTGATGGTACCCACTCTTCAAATCAATCTTCGTGAAGACCTTGGCACCACTCAACTGATCAAGCATGTCGTCCAACCTCGGTATCGGGAACCTGTACTTCACAGTAATTTTGTTAATCGCGCGGCTATCGACACACATGCGCCACGTACCATCCTTCTTTGGTACCAAAAGGGCTGGCACCGCGCATGGGCTAATACTCTCCCGTACAAACCCCTTGTCCAAAAGTTCTTGGACCTGCCTCCTTAATTCCTCATGCTGTTGCGGTGTCATCCGATAATGAGCCTTATTCGGCAACACTGAGCCCGAAATAAGGTCAATGTCGTGCTGAATATCTCGGAGAGGTGGTAATCCAGCCGGTAGCTCCTTTGATACAACATCTCGGAATTCCTCCAAGACAGACACCAACTCCTCAGGAATCATATTCGGCCTTTGCTCCTCTTCCACGCCGAAGTCCCCTGACTTGCTCACCAAAGCAAAACAAACATCCTCTCCATCCAAACTCGCATCGAATTCTGGGCTTGGTAAACAAATTATCGTATTTTGTCCACTCACTTCCTGAAGTGGCTTCAAAATAACTTTCCTCCCATCTGGACGCAGCATATAACTGTGGGTGTACCCGTTGTACACTGCCATGTTATCAAACTGCCACAGACGCCCCAGTATGATGTGAGTAGCATCCATTGGAACAACATCCACCTCAATAGTTGTCTCGAAATGAGGACCAAAACACAGGGACAACTTACACCTTCGGCTGACCTGAATGTCTGCATTTCGGTTCACCCAACCGAGCTTATATGGATGTGGGTGAGGGTCTGTCCGCAACCCCAGCTTCTTCACAGCCTCCTCTGCTATCACATTCTCCCAACTGTCGGAGTCTATGATAACACGACATGTTTTGCCAGCCACAAAACATTTCGTTGTGAAGATGTCATGCTGACACCAATCTTCATCTGACCTCGGCACCAGACACATTCTTCGTATCACTAAGCTCTCCCCTTGAATATGGTCCGAATCAATAACACACAGCTCATCATCAAATTCCTCATCCTCAGGGAACTCTCCTCCATATTCGTCCTCCATACACTCCTCCATATACAACTGAGCTCGCGCCTTGGGGCATTCATTGGTATAGTGCCCCAAATTCTGACACCGATGGCAGCGAATGTTAGCCCTGTTGCTGCCCACTCTCGCCTGAGAACCTGAGGTTCCATTCGACCCTGTTGGTCTTGGAGGTACTGATGCCTGCGGCCTCGCTACTGGAGGCATAAATTTGCCCCCTGAATTCTGTCCTGAACTCTAGCCCGTAGTAAAGCCCCTCTGCTCTGGAACCCCCTGTTTCTCATCAAGCTCTTTTCCACTGCCTGAGCCCTCATATGCGCATCTCCTACACTATCAATTCGATTCACAGCCAGTGCATCTTGGATTGGCAGCCGCAAGCCATGAAGATACATGGCTATCAATCTCGGTTCAGCCTCAATCAACCGATTTCGTGCAACCAATCGATAAAATTCAGTTGTGTACTCCTCGACGCTCCGACTACCTTGCGTCAAATGCAACTTCGAATACAAAATCTGCTCATGGTTTGGAGGCAAAAACTCCCTGTTCATCTCCTGCTTTAGCGCTGCCCATGATGCTAATGGAGGTCTCCCATCCATATATCTACGATAGTGCTGCGCATGCCACCAAGCAGCAGCCCTATCTCTGAATCGAATTGTGACAAGCGGTACCTGCTTGTCTAAGGGCACCTCCTTCAGACAAAAAACGTCATCGACCTGAAGGGTCCAATCAACATACTCGTCTGGGTTAATTCCTCCTTTAAACTCTGGAATTTCGACCCTGAAGCCTGCTTCCCACCGATTCTGATTTTCGAAATAGGGAGGTTGATCTAAATACCTTGGAAGTCCAACATCAGGCCTCTGTTGCCCTCTTCGAATTGGTGGTGCCTCCAGATTTTCGAAACCCCTCTCCCTACCTCCATCAATTTCATCACGCTCCTCCACTCAAAAGGGTTGGGCACGATTTTGCACCTCCATCCGTGCCATCATCGCCTGCATGGTTTGCATCATCTGTTGCATCACCTGGTGCTGGTCTCGCATGGCGTCTTGCATAGCATCTCTCACGGCGTCTCTCAGGGATTGATCGTTGTTCTTCTGCTCCATTGGATCAAGGCTCTGATACCAAGTTGATGCAGGGTGATATTCAAAACGCCTGCAACTCAAGAACGATCTAATCTGCGAGAAAAGAATTCATCCAGGTTTGGTTTGAATCTTGACAAGAAAAGGGAAAAAAACTCGAATTTGATCACTCACAATCCAAAGTTTAAAGGAAGATCAATTGAATTTTCAATTCAATTATTTTTTTTGATTCAGAAAAGAAAACATAGATCTGAATTCAAGAAAATAAAGAAAACATCTTTCTTTTTTTTTTTTCTCTCTGCCTTCTGACGGCGCCCAAAGCCAAGCCTAAATAAAAGAGATAAAACCCTAACATCATAAGTTTAGAAAAATTATAACTATGCCATTAAAAACAAAAACAGGCCCAAAACTCCTATCAGACAAGCCCGGATGGCCAAAATCCACAGTAGCTCATTGCCAAAGGCAATGACTTTGAATCAGCAGTCCGTTTTCATATAACCAGCCAAGTTTGGGCCCAGTCCGACATAGTAGCTGACCGGATTCGATTGACCCAAAGTGTCAAAAACGAAGTCGGGTCAGTTCCGTACACTCGGCCCAAACATGAAATTTCAAGCCCGTTTGTTCTGCAACCTCTTGGACCTTCGTAGATTACCTGGTGTGGTCTTCTCTGACGTGGCCTGCTGACTCTGGGTTGCTGGTACAGGAACATCCAAGGACTGGTTCGACTGACCTGAACTCTGGTCCGAACTGATGTCCTCATCAGTCGGGTATGAAGCTGTTAGGGACTTGAACCGACTCAGGGGCATCTCCAAGCCGGACCGAGTGGTGTCCCGTTAGCCGCGATGCCGGTGGGCTCCTTTTGAACTGCCTCGGGGTTTGTGTGCCGCCCGAGGGGCAACTCGACCGAGTACGAAGCTATTAGGGACTTGAACCGACTCGGAGGCGTCTCCAAGCCGGACCGAGTGGTATCTCATTAATCGTGATGCCGATGAGCTCCTTTTGAACCACCTCGGGGGTTTGTGTGCCACCCGAGGGGCGACTCGACCAGGTACGGAGCTGTTAGAGACTTGAACCGACTCGGGGGCATCTCCAAGCCGGACCGAGTGGTGTCCCGTTAGTTGCAATGCCGGTGAGCTCCTTTTGAACCGCCTCGGGAGTTTGTGTGCCACCCGAGGGGCAACTCGACTGGGTACGGAGCTGTTAGGGACTTTAACCGACTTGGGGGCATCTCCAAGCCGGACCGAGTGGTGTCCTGTTAGCCATGATGATGGCGAGCTCCTTTTGAACCGCCTTGGGGGTTTGTGTGCCATCCGAGGGGCGACTCGATCGGGTACGGATCTATTAGAGACTTGAACCGACTCAGGGGCGTCTCCAAGCTGGACCAAGTGGTGTCCCCTTAGCCGCGATGCCGGTGAGCTCCTTTTGTGAGATCTAGTCCTTGGATGCAAGGGAGAGTAGGCCGTGGCGTTGGAAGGGACCTCTTTTATTGCTTGTGTTCTGGGGGATACATCATTGATAATATCGGCGGAGATTGTCCGCATTCCAGGTACGCAGAATGGGTTATTCATCGAGCTCTTCCAGTCTGTATGCCCCCCGGTGGAGTGTCTCGGCGATGCGATAAGGACCCTCCCAGTTGGGGGACAGTTTGCCCCCCTCTGTGGGCTTAGATACTTCAGCCTTTCTTAAAACCAGATCTCTGTGGCAAAAAACCTTGGCTGCTCGCTGACGGAAGGTCACCATACGCAGCCTTGCCCAGTCGTGTGTTCATCGATAAAGTCCAGGTTGGCTCGTATCAATATGGAATTATCTTCCTCGTTGAAGGAGTCCATGCGTGGACTGGATAGTCCGATCTCAACAGGGATGATGGCTTCTGATCCAAAGACGAAACTGAAGGAGTCTCACCCGTCGGGGCCCTGGGGGTCGTGTGGTAAGCCCATATCATACTGGGGAGCTCCTCCATCCATCGACCCTTGAATCCATCCAGCCTGGTCCTGAGCCCCCTGAGAATGGTGCGTTTCATGACCTCGGCCTCCCCGTTGGTCTGGGGGTGGCCGACAGAGGTGAATTGATGGCGAATACCCAGCTCGATGCAGAAAGCCTAGAATGCTTCATTGTCGAACTGGCGACCGTTGTCCGTGACGAGGGTGTGAGGTAGGCCAAAGCGGCATATGATCGACTTCCAGAAGAAGGCTTTGACTTTACTTTTGATGATCTTAGCCAGCGCCTCGACCTCAACCCACTTGGTAAAATAGTCGATGGCTACTAGCAGGAATCTCCGCTGTCCCGAGGCCGGGGGAGAATGGTCCAAGGATGTCCATTCCTCACTGAGCAAAGGGCTAAGGGGCTGAGAGCGGGTTGAGCGGTGTAGACGGTTGATGCTGGATATGTGCGTGGCGTTGGCAGCCATCGCACTTCTGAACTAACTTGGCAGCATCCTCTCTCATGGTGAGCCAAAAATATCCATGACGGAGGTCCTTCTAGGCTAGGGACCTGCCCCCCATGTGATTTCCGTAGATGCCTTCATGGATTTCTCTAAGGATGTAGTCGGCATCGGCAGGTCCTACACATCTGAGCAAGGGGTAAGAGAATGACCTCCGGTATAGACGTCCATCTAGGAGGACGAATTTGGAAGCCCTCCACTTGAGCAGCTTGGCTTCATTGTGATCATCAGGGAGGGTGTTGTCAGTGAGATAGCAGACGTAGGCATCCATCCATGTAGGCTCTTGTGTGAGCGGGAGGACTTCCTTGCCATCTTCTATGCTGGGCCTTTCTAAGTACTCAACGTAGGTGTCTCTTGCAATGCCATCGGCGGAGGTAGCTAAACGGGAGAGAATGTCGGCCTTGGCATTCTCACTCCAGGGAATGTAACTTATACTGAAATAAGCTAGTGGGGAGACCAAGAGCCGAACCTTGCCCAGGTATTGAGTCATAGCAGGGTCACACGCCTTGTACTCTCCATTGATTTGCCCGGAGACGAGTTGCGAGTCAGTGAAAGCTCTGAGATGCCTTACTCCCATCTCCTGGGCTAGCCTTAATCCTGCTAGCAAAGCTTCATACTCAACCTGGTTGTTGGTGGCTTTGAATGTAAACCGCAGGGCGCATTCCGCTCTCTCTCCATTCGGCCCGGCGAGAATGAGGCCGGCGCCGCTTCCTTGAGAGTTTGATGTGCCATCCACATGGAGGATCCAGGTTTCCCCATCATTGCTCGGCTCGGGCTCATGCCGCTCCATGGTTTCCTCATCTGTCCAAGTGCACTCAACCAGGAAATCGGCTAGAACTTGGGACTTCAGAGCCAGCCGTGCTTGGAAGGAGAGGTCGAACTCTCCTAGCTTGATGGCCCACTTGGTGAATCGTCCTGAGGTGTCCGGACGGGCTAGGATGGCTCGGAGAGGCTGGTCGTCAGCACCACAATAGGATAGGCTTGAAAATATGGGCGGAGACGTCGGGCGGAGATGACCAGGGCAAAGATGATCTTTTCTGTCTTGGAGTACCTGACCTCCGCATCGTGGAGCACCTTGCTCACATAATAGACTGGCCTCTGGGTTCTGTCAGCATCGAGACGCACCAAGACTGAGCTAACGGCCTCCGAAGAAGTAGCTAGGTATAGGAAGAGACTTTCCCCATTTCTTGGCTTGGACAGGAGCGAAGGAGAAGACAAAAACACCTTCAGGCCGTCGAAGGCTTTCTGACAGTCGTCCGTCCACTCGAAACTATTTACCTTTCGCAGGGCCTTGAAGAAGGGCAAGCACCTCTCAGCCGATTTGGAGAGGAAACGACTTAGAGCCGCCACCCTCCCCGTTAGCCGCTGTACCTCCTTCTTGCTGGATGGTGGCCTCATATCGAGGATGGTGCTAATCTTCTCTAGGTTTGCCTCGATCCCTCGCTGAGTTACCATAAAGCCCAGGAACTTGCTTGTCGTGACTCCAAAGGCATATTTCTCGGGGTTCAGCTTGACCTGAAAGCGGCGGAGGTTACTGAAAGTTTCCTCTAGATCGAAAACATGATCAGAAGCATGAATGCTCTTGGTCAGCATATCATCCACGTAGACTTCCATGTTCCGACCTAGCTGATCCTGAAACACCCTGTTCATCAATCTTTGGTAGGTCGCGCCCCCACGTTCTTGAGACCAAAATGCATCACTTTGTAGCAATAAATCTCCTTTTCTGTCACAAAGGATGTGTGCTATTCATCACTAGGGTCCATCCTTATCTGATTATATCCGGAGAAGGCATCCATAAAGCCGAGGAGCTCGTGGCCAGAAGTGAAATCTACCAACTGGTCAATCCTTGGAAGGGGGAAACTATCTTTTGGACACGCCTTGTTGAGATCGGTAAAGTCAATGCAGATTCTCCAGCTCCCGTTTGCCTTCCGTACCATGACCATATTGGCCAGCCAGCTAGGGTAATGCATTTCTTGGATGTGGTCGGCACTGAGCAATTTGCTGATCTCCTCATCGATGGCCTTTTGCCGCTCGGGAGTGAAACTTCTCTTCTTTTGGCAGATTGGACGGTGCTTTGAATCGATGTTAAGCTTGTGGGTGATTACTTCTGGAGGGATGCCGGGCATGTCAGACGCTGACCAAGCAAAAACATTTGAGTTGGCCCGCAAGAAGGTTAGAAGGCGATCACGATCCTCCGAAGGGAGGAGTCCGCCGATGTGCATGGTCCTTGCCGGATCGTCCCCGAGCGGAAAGGCCAGGAGGTGCTCGGCCAGCTCCCCTCTCATGTCGGACTCCCTGGAGTCAGGGGCTTCTGGGACCGGCTCGGCCTCCAAGGGGCTTGATGCCATGTGATAGCAGGGCAGAACTGAGCCGATCTCGCCCCTCATCTCCCCAACTCCTCTGCTAGTAGGAAACTGCACCAGCAGGTGTCGGGTGGAGATAACCACATCCAATAAGTTTAAGCCTGGGCGCCCGAGAATGGCGTTGCATGCCAAAGGGACCCATACAACCAAGAACTTCATGATCACTGTGCTTTGGCATGGTGGTGTCCCTGCTGTCATAGGCAAGGATATCTCACCCTCAACCCTTACCGAATCTCCGATGAATCCGACCAAAGGGTTTGCTATAGGCTGAAGAGAGTCTAGAGACAATCCCATCCGAACAAAAGTGTCATAAGTAAGGATGTCAGCTGAGCTGTCACTATCAACCAATATCCTTTTTATAGGGTGCTTGGCGATCGTCATGGAGACGGCGATGCCTTCATTGTTTACATTCTCAAAATTCACCGGTCCCCCCCCTCGGAGGACTACATTACCCGGTGCCTCTTTCCCTCTCGGTCGCTTAGATGCAGAAGCCGCTCCCCAGGACACCATTCCAACTGTCCGCTCTGTAGGGGTGTTGTCGACAACGGCTTGAGCAGGTGGGGGTCCCATGAGTGCCGGCAGCGGTTGTGGCCCCTTCTGTACATATTTGCCGAGGTAGCCCCGCTGGATGAGTTCCTTGATGGACCACTTTAGGCTATAGCAGCTGTCAGTGTCGTGGTCGTAATCCCGATGGAATCGGCAGTAACGGCTCTTGTCGCGGGGATGACCTTTCTTCATAGGAGGAGGGCGCTGGAGATAAGGCTTGCCCTCGATTTCCATCAGGATATGGGATCGAGGGGCGAGGAGAGGCATGAGCTTGCTCTCATCGGGGACGGGGCTTCGACGCCTGCTGTTGGGTCAGCGAGGCGGGTCAGGCCGCCGGTGGCGAGAGGGCTTGCTCGGCTCAGGGCGATCAGGCTTGCGGTTAGAGCTCCTTGATGATTTTCGGCGGGTGAGGTCGGCCTCATCCGCATGGATGTACTTCTAAGCTCGGAGGAGAAGGTCGGAGTAAGAACCCTGGGGCTTCTTATCTAGAGAAAAGGTGAAGTGGGACAGGAGGAGCCCCCGCTTCAGCGCCAGTGTAGCCACCGCGTCGTCCAGATGGTAGACTTCAAGGGTGGCAGTTTTGAACCGGGATACGAAGTCCCGCAGTGATTCCCCCTCCTTCTGGCGCACAGAGAAAAGGTTGTCTGTGACCCTCGGGATTTGCTGGCAAGCATCAAAATGTGCCAGGAAGGCCTTTTCCAGCTCTTGGAAGGAGTCGATGCTATGAGGGGACAGGCGCGAGTGCCATGCGCGAGCAGCCTTCTGCAGAGTAGCAGGGAAAGCTTTGCAGAGAAGGGCGTCTGACGCACCCTGGACCTACATCATGGCCTTGTAGCTCTCGAGGTGGTCTAGAGGATCCATCGTGCCATCGTACGAATCTATCTAGGGGAATCGAAATCTAAAGGGGACAGGTTCCTCTAGTATTCAGCGAGTATAAGGAGGATGGGTGTCATACTCCTCCTCCAGTTGGTTGTTGATCTTCCTAGCGAGCTTGTCTAACCACCGGTTGTACTCGTCCAAGCGCTCCTTCGCCTGGCGGTTGATTGTCAGGGCCCTCCGAGATGGCTCGGAGGATGAAGATGAGGAAGATGAAGAAGAATGAGAAGGACGTGGAAGATGGGATTTCCACTTTGGTTCCTCTTGGTGGGGCGGCTTCGGAGGAAACTTGCTCGGGCCACAATCTGAAGATCGCGGTCACTTGAAGGACTCACAGAGAGGCTTCCTTGGAGAAGCTCGGTGACGACCGGCCTCTCGTTGAGGAGAACCTCCCCTTGCAGATTGTTGACTTGCAGGGGGAGTGGTCTGATACTGGGTGGCCACAGACTTTTACTGCTGAAGTCCGTGGACCATGGCGGATAGGGTCTGAACTTGCCGGGTGAGGGTTGCCAGCTGCTCTGCAGCTGGGGCAACCGCTTCTGGTTGAGGGGGAATGATGGGAGGATCAGCGACATGTAAGTTGGTCTCCTATAGCTTAGTCAAGGGAAGATGCCCCCCGGGGTGGCTGACCGAGGCATCCTGAGCTCGTGTCATTACCATTGTTGGGAGAGGGAGAGAAAAGAGAAGTATACTGTAGGGTTTGGGCCTTCTTTTCTTGCCTTTCCCCTTCCTGGTGCGCCAATCTGATAACGTCTGATCACTGATCTTGAATGTTGGGAGAAGAGAGCCGCTTAATTCAGGGTCCCACACTCGATCGGAAGACCTGCAAAAAGTCCCAACACCGGAGGGATGCTCCAGCGGGGACCCTCCGACGCTCAAGTCAGCAACCTGGGTCACAGCCAAGGGAGAGCTCGGATGAGCTCTTTGTTGGCCCAGATGGCAACCCAAGAGGGGGGGGGGGGTGAATTGGGTTCTTAAAAATTTAAGACTTTTTAACTTTAGTTGATTAGTCAAGATGTGCAAGTGAGAGGCTAACTAAAAGCAATGCACAAGCAAATAAAGAGAGATAGAGAAAGAGAAAATATAGCACGGCAAACACAAGATAATTTTATAGTGGTTCGGTGCAACCAACACCTACGTCCACTCCCAAGATTCACTTGGGTCCACACTATAATCTCTCTAGATTACAGCCGAGTTGTTTTCCAAGCTCACAACTCAAACTTGTTGTTTTCCCGGGTGAACAACGAACCCAGCTGGTTTTAACTCGGGCTTACCAGCACAAAACCCTACACGTTGTTTTTCACGGGCTCACAACTAACCCAACACAAGCACTCCGGCTTGTAACGAGGTATACCAACCTCCACTGATTCAATCCACTGATTGAATCAGCAAACAATAGAATAAAAGTGTTTGGATAATGAAATGCTCCCCTTGAGCAAATATACAAATGAAGTATAAAAATAAAGAGTTAGAAAAGCCTGATAGTATTGCAGATGGTAGTGGCTTGGCTTTCTTCTTCTTCTCTTTAACTCCTCTTGAAGTGTTGAATCACGCCTCAGCAAGATTCTTGACCGTTGAAGACTTTGGAGTTGAGATGAAGCTTTTTCTCCTTTTGAAAATCCTCCGATTTGACCTTTGAAATGCTTGTGGATTTTCTTTTGACTCTTGTGGATTGATGAGAAGGAGCAGACGAAACTTCCTCTTGGATTTCACTCCTTTTGAATCACTCTTCTTTGAGCTAGATGATTTTTCCAATATGCTCTGTTTTTCCCTCTTTTCAAAGATATTCTTTTCTCTCTTTTTGATTTTTCTTGATTGTTTTGATTTGAAAAGAGCTCCTCTATTTATAGAATCTGCAAAAATATATCCGTTAGAGACAAGGAAAAATAGCCGTTATTTAAAAATCTTACCGTTGGGGCTGATGTGTCATCGTTAAAAATCGCGCCCAGATTTGCTGGAGTCGACTCATGCTTTTCCCGAGTCGGCTCGAGCTCGTCTTACCAAAAATAGAAATGTTTAAAAAGGTTAGGGGTCGACTCGCTAAAAGTGAAGTGTCGACTCCTGAAAGTCGGGAGTCGACTCGAGAAAGACTTGGGGTCGACTCGCGAAGTGCTCAGAAAAACACTCTTCTGGTGTCTGAGCGGAGTCGACTCGCACAGTCCAGGAGTCGGCTCGACAGAATCAGGGGTCGACTCGACAATTTCATGGGTCGACTCGACACAGATGCACATTTCTGTACACTGAGCGGAGTCGACTCTGAAACTCAGGAGTCGGCTCCGGAACGTATCAAAAATCAGAAACTTTTCTGATTGACATTAAAATCGTTCCAGATTCATTTTAATTCATTGTTTTGACATGAAATCAATAAAATTAACATTTAGAATTGATTCAAGAACTAATCCAAAAACTTATTGATTAAAACATGAATTATAACATTTCTTTTTGAAAGTTTGAATATTAAGCTTAAAGTCACTTTCAAAATTGATTAAAGTTAAACTTGAGCATTCATTGATTGTTCAAAATAAATTTGTTGCTCATTTACATAAACTCATTACATCCTTTAATAAACTCAATGGTTTTAGTAATCATCAAAATCAAAAGGATTGGATCATATAATTTTTCTATAATCTTTCAACAATCTCCCCCTTTTTGATGATGACAAAAATATTGAGTTTGTTCATGATTGATTAGTGAATTATTTTGTTTTCATAGTTAGGCTTAGGCTCCCCCTTAATGAAGTAGCTCCCCCTATGAAACTTAATTAAATATCTCATTGTTTATCTCATTTTATCACAATCATAGAACTATAAAATTCTCCCCCTTTTTTGTTATCAACAAAAAGATAGAGAATCATAAACATTCATTCAAATTTCATTCATTCATTGAAATAGGAAATAGAGAATTCATTTCATTAAAGGTCTAATACATCAAAAAGTTCAATACATTGATTTCAAAATGAAAGCATAATTAAAACTTCAGTACAAAACAAGGATTGAAACTCTAGTAACTCAAAAATGAGTTCTTACAATTCTAGTTAGATGATCTACTATATTTTTCATTCCTTCAGATTGAATTTTAACATAATCCTTGAGTTTTTCATCAACAAAGGTGCACGCACTCTGAATTTTGTCTTGAAGCTCTGCGTTGCACTTTGCATATGTCTCTCCATCTCCACATATATCCTTAAGTTCTTCAAAAATATTCTTGAGATCACCACTTAAGGATGCCGATGAAGAGCCGAGAGTGGACTCAATCTTTGAGATACGATCATCAAGAGAATAAGAGTCTCTCTCAAATGCATAAATTTATTCTCAAAATCAGTTTTAAGCTTATCAGATTGATCTTCAAGTAAGGCTTTGAGTTGCATAAGTTGTTGATCTGAAAAACTAGCAGAAGATGAAGTTTGAACAAAAGTTGGAACTGGGGCTGGAGCAGAGGCAGAAATCAAAGGGCTCGGAGGTGCAGGCGAAGGATGTCTAACAGAGGGTCCTGCAGCCTCAGTATCTGTAGCTCTATCTTCTGTCACTCCTTTCCTTTCCCATTTACCATTCTTTTTGATAAACCCCATCCGATGAATTGTTGCTAGGCTATAAAAATCAGTGTGTCTTAGATTCTTCATAGGTTCATTATCAGAAATCACCACACCTTGGCTTCGAAAAATCATTGTAAGGATCATCCCATAAGGCAGACTCGATTTCCTTTTCCCTCCACAATCTGCTATGTACCACAGAATCATGCTGGGAAGATTGATAGGCTTGCCTGTCACTATGGCGTCCATTACAAAGACATCTCTCTCCGAGACATAGTCAAATCTACCAGTTTTAGGAAAGAGAATCCTACTGCAGATATTGTGTAGTAATCTCAACTCTAAAGAAAGCTGATTAGCAAATACCTCTTCAAATCCAACCACATCCCTGTTTAATAATCTTGATAAAGCTGGGGCGCGGTCATCAGAAGAAAAGGTGGAAGTGCCAGACAAGGGTAATTCCAACAATCTAGACAAAATCTCAGCAGTAACAGATAGTCTGACTCCTCTTACATTGCTAATAAGTCCATGGTCTCCTCTTGACAGATTCTTGTAAAATTCTTTAACCAAAGAGGGATAGGTCGGGCACTCTAGAGAACAAATTTTCTCCCAACCCATCTCGATAAGCTGTCTCCCAACTAGAAAGCCCTCATTCTCAAATAATTCAAAATCCACCTTCCTACCAGTAGTAATGATCCTATCCGCTAGACGATCTACCTGGGAAGACGAGGCAGCAGGAGTAGCAGTCGGAGTAGAAGCAGATGAAGTGGAGTCCGTGCTTGGAGAAGGTTCACGCACCGGACGCTTCACCGTCTTCTTCACGGAGCGCTTCCGCTTGATTCCACCCGCCACAACGCTAGATCCTCTAGTTTTAGGTGCCATTTGATGATTGGAGGTGATAATCAGGGATTATTGGAAGTTTGGAAGGTTTGGAATGAACGTGGAGAGAGTATTTTGACGATTGGGGTCGAATGGAATGAGCGACGAGTCGACTCTGCCCTAGATAAATCAACTTGGGACCACCTCGAGTCGGCTCGCGCAAACCCAAGTGTCGACTCGGCACAGACACAGAAAGGCCGTCCCGACATGGAGTCGACTCGCGCCTAAGAGGGGTCGACCCGAGAGTTTCAGTTGAAACCGGGAGTCGACTCCGATACGCATCGAGTCGGCTCCGAGACCATTTCAGACCAAAATCATGAAATTTCTGAAATGTGTCCGGAATATGATCATAAAAATTGATAAATAATCATTGGATATGAGTGAATCAATTAGATATGAATTCTAGATAAGATTTCCTTAAGGATTGAGGATTTGAAAGAATCTTAGATAAAATTTCCTTAGGGTTTCAAATTCATTCTAAAGGATCACAAATACCTAACTCTCCTCTAAGATAACAGAATCTCTCTTCATTTAAAGGTTTAGTGAATATGTCAGCTAATTGTTCTTCAGTGTTAACATAATCAAGACATATTTCATTATTTGCTACATGTTCTCTTATAAAATGATATCTGATTTCTATGTGTTTAGTTCTTGAATGTTGAATTGGATTCTTTGTTAGATTAATTGCACTAGTGTTATCACATCTTATGGGTGTTTTATCAAGCGTGATACCATAGTCTTCAAGTTGTCGCTTAATCCATAGGATTTGCGCACAGCAACTTCCAGCTGCTACATATTCAGCTTCAGTAGTTGATAATGCAACTGAATTTTGCTTTTTGCTAAACCATGTGATTAAGTTACTTCCTAAGAAATGGCATGCACCACTTGTGCTTTTTCTATCTAGTTTGCATCCAGCATAATCAGAATCTGAATATGCAATTAGATTTAATGTGGAGTCTCTAGAATACCATAAACCTACATTTTTTGTTCCACTTACATATCTTAGTATTCTTTTAACAGCTATTAAATGTGATTCTTTAGGTTCAGATTGAAATCTAGCACATAAACATACTGAAAACATAATGTCTGGTCTACTTGCTGTTAAATAAAGAAGGGATCCGATTATACCTCGATAATACTTTTGATCAACCTTTTTACCTTCTTCATCTTTGTCCAGCTTGCATGAAGGACTCATTGGAGTTCCGAGGGGTTTCATTGATTCCATACCAAACTTTTTGAGTAGTTCTCTTGTGTATTTTGTTTGGTTGATGAAGATTCCCTCTTTGCTTTGTTTGATCTGGAGTCCAAGGAAGAAGTTGAGTTCTCCCATCATGCTCATCTCGAATTCTCCCTGCATTAACTTTGCAAATTCTTGACAAAGAGAATCGTTAGTAGCACCAAAAATAATGTCATCTACGTATATTTGTACTACAAGTAAATCTTTACTTTTTCTTTTCAAAAACAAGTTTTATCAACATTTCCTCTTGTAAAATCATTTTCTATTAAGAATTTACTTAACCTATCATACCAAGCTCTAGGTGCTTGTTTCAAACCATATAAAGCTTTGTGCAATTTAAAAACGTGATTTGAAAACTCGTGATCTTCAAAACCTGGTGGTTGTTCTACATAAACTTCTTCATTTATAAATCCATTTAAAAATGCGCTTTTTACATCCATTTGAAATAAGTTAAAATTCATATGACATGCAAATGCAAGTAATAGCCTAATGGCTTCTAATCTAGCTACAGGCGCAAAGGTTTCATCAAAATCAATACCTTCCTCTTGATTATATCCTTTAGCAACCAATCTAGCTTTGTTTCTAATTACTATGCCATTTTCATCTAGTTTATTTCTAAAAACCCATTTTGATCCTATTACTGAATGATTTTTAGGTCTTTCAACTAAAGTCCAAACATTATTTCTGTAAATTGATTTAGTTCTTCTTGCATTGCTAACATCCAATTATTATCTTTTTCAGCTTCTTCTATAGTTTTAGGTTCAATTTGTGATACAAATGCAAGATGATTACTAATATTTCTCATATATGATCTAGTTCTTATTCCTTGAGATGGATCGCCTATAATCAATTCCTTGGGATGACTATGTGCATATCTCCAGTCTCTTGGAAGATCTGTATCATTATGATCAATATTGACATCATCGTCCTTATGTGAATCATCATCTTTAGCTTCTTGCTCATGATCAGAAGATACTTCAATATTAAGTTTTTCAAGATCTTTTTCAATTATGTTTGTATCTTCCTCATCATCAAGCTTTTCAGAACTAGATGCTAAAGACTCATCGAAAACTATATGAATGGATTCTTCAACTACTAAGGTTTTCTTGTTAAATACTCTATAAGCTTTACTAGTTGTTGAATATCCTAAAAAGATTCCTTCATCAGATTTAGCATCAAATTTTCCTAAATTGTTTTTACCATTATTATGAATGAAACATTTACATCCAAATGCATGAAAGTATTTTATATTTGGTTTTCTTTCATTCCATAATTCATAAGGTGTTTTCTTTAAGATTGGTCTTATTAAGGCTCTATTTAAGATGTAACATGCTGTGTTAATTGCTTCCGCCCAAAAATACTTTGGTAAGTTGCTTTCGCATAGCATGGTACGGGCCATGTCTTCTAGAGTCCTATTTTTCCTTTCAACTACACCATTTTGCTGTGGAGTCCTAGGGGCTGAAAAATTATGATTAATTCCATTTTCAGAACAAAAACTTTCAAATAAGTGATTTTCAAATTCTGTTCCATGATCACTTCTTAGAGATACTATAGTAGTGTTTTTCTCATTTGTGACTTTCTTGAAGAATTTCAGGAATATGAGAAAGTCTCATCTTTGTGAGCTAAAAACATTACCCAAGTATATCTAGAATAATCATCTACAATCACTAGACCATATTTCTTTCCTCCTAGACTTGTGGTTCTAGTTGGTCCGAAAAGATCCATGTGAAGTAGCTCTAGTGCCCTAGAAGTTGAAACAATGTTTTTAGATTTGAAAGAACTTCTAGTTTGTTTTCCAAATTGACATGCATCACATATTTTATTATTTTCAAAATCTAGTTTAGGTAATCCTTTAACTAAATCCATTTTAATTAGTTTTGAAATAAGGTGTGTGCTTGCATGACCTAATCTACGATGCCACAACCAACTAATTTCATTTATGTTAGCATTGTCAGCAATTAAGCAATGATCACTCAAAGATAATTTTTCTAAATCAACCAAGTAAACATTGCCATGTCTATAACCAGTAAATACAATGCTATCATCAATAGAATTAGTTACAGTGCATACAGAAGATTTAAATGAAACATTAAAGTTTTTATCACATAATTGACTTATACTTATTAGATTATGCTTCAAACCATCAACATAAAGTACATTATCAATAAATGTAGATGGAGTTATACGGACTTTACCAAGGCCCATGATTTGACCTTTACCGTTATCGCCAAACGTAACAACTCCACCTTTCTTTTCTTCTAGGGTGATGAATTCATCTTTGTCACCCGTCATATGTCTTGAGCAGCCACTATCAAGGTACCACTTTTTCTTTGATCTTTTGGCTACAAGACATTCCTGCAACATAATTTAAACTTTATGTTTAGGTACCCAAGCTTTCTTGGGTCCTTCATGGTTAGCAGCAACAAAAATTGTTCCTTTCGGAACCCATATTTTCTTAGCTTTAACATTTAACTTGTTGTTATTATTTAACGTTTTGCATTCAAATGATTTATGACCTTTTTCATTACATTTGAAACAAGTTATATTACTTTGGTTGGCTTTTATAAAAATATTCTTTAAAGATTTTTGTTTCCTTAATGTGTTATATCCTAAACCTGCTTTGTCAAAAACAGCTTTTTGACTATCTAAGATCATGTTAAGTTTAGTTGAACTTAAAGTGAATTTCTCAACAATGTCTTTATATTTTTTAACATCTTTCTTAAGAGAGTCATTTTCTTTAACTTGCTGTTCTTTATCTAAAGCTAAAGTTTCTAATTGATCTTTTAAATCTTTTGTTGAGTTTTTAGTTTCAGATTTTAACAAATCTATTTCTTGATTAAGATTATCTCTTTCTTTGCTAAGTTCTTCTTTTTCATTAGTTAAGTTCTTAACTTCTAAAGCTAATTCATTTTTACTTTTAGCTAAGCTAATATTGTCATTTTTCAAAAACTTATACTTCTTTTTCAAGGATTTAAAATCAATCATAAGTTCATTGAAAGCCTCAAACATTTCATCAAATGTAAAGTCATCATTTGAGTTTTCAGACTTACCTCATTGTCGTTGTCGTCGTCGTTGGCCATGAAGCAGACATTAGCAACTTCTTTTTGTTCTTCTTCTTCGGAAGAAGACTCTTCACTATCAGTCCAAGTTGCCATGTATGCCTTTTTCTTTTTCTTGTAGGCCTTCTTAAGTAAAGGACAGTCATATCTAAAATGCCCTGGTTTTTTACATTCATAGCATACTAAGGGCTCTTTCTCTTTGTCCTTTTCCTTTTTCTTATCCTTTTCTTTTTCTCCTTCCATTTTTGAAACAAATCTCTTTTTGTGGAAGGGCCTCCTTCTTTGCATAAATTTCTTGAATTTCCTTGC